>JABMBR010007435.1:0-114538 GCA_018881525.1 Meteorus sp. PSUC_FEM 10030008 | reverse complement strand
AATAATAATAATAATAATAATGCGGTGAAGGAAAAAAAAAAGAAGAGTGAATGAAGCCAGGAATGAGAGTAAATTGAGAATGACTCGTGCATGAAATTCGATAAACATACTGTCCTCATTTTTCTATTATCTGTTTTTGTCTATTTCCCCTCAATCTTTCTGAAATTGTCCCCCATATCCTTGTGAAATTCTATTATTTTTCTTTTTCTTGTTTCATTATCAACAACAATACAACAGCAACGAATTGTGTCTCACTGTGACAAATTATGAACTTTTTTGTCGACATATTATTCCGTCTCTTTTGCTTGTGCATTTATATTCAAGTAATATATTTACATGCATTTGATTAATTTGATTGCTTATGAGCATTAATATATATTCATATACACATAGATGCATGTATACAGTTATGAATTGGATAAACCAGTATGATTATATATAGCATGTATATATATGTAGAGTAAATGTGAATATAAAGATGAAAGCGCAGCAGTGGTGAATGAGAGAATGAGAGCGATGGTGAGTGAGAAAGATGAGTGGTCGTGGCGCAATATATCGAATGGAAAAATTGGCCCTGTGTGCAAGGGCCAGAGGCGCATGTCTATACGGGAAGCCCGATATTCGTGGATAATGGTTGTACCACCCCCTTGTCCCCTTTACGTATATAGCCACAGCATTTGGTTCGCTTCTCCCTTTACGCCCCCATCATCGCGGCCCCACACTGGTTGCCGTGCACAACGTGGTTATATAGAATCCCCGTGGACTGTAACATACGTGCATGGCAGCAGAGAACGTCGGTCACATCTACAGAGTAATGAGAAAGAGCGAGATACGAGAAATGAGGGTTATTCCCCCTTTACCTCCCCGCGTATAACCACGAGCTCTGCTTCTACCACCGAACTGGAGTGAGAGAAAGAGTGGGAGATGAGAGTGTGATGAAGATAGAGAGTCTATGCCTGTCGTCTGTGTGCGACGGTAATGGCACTGCGCGATATGCCGCAGTGTGCACGGACAGCCCTGCAGCTTTACAACGAAAATATCCTGATGGTGGCATATCGGGACAAGCGTCGTTCGTTAGGCAATTGCTCGTTAGTCCATCATTTTAAACGAGCTGCGTGCGAATAAAGGATGAGCCACGACGACGATCAATGCCAATTGATGGCGAGAGAACAGAGAAAGAGATTGAATGAGAGAGTTGGAGAAATTATTGACAAGATGGAAATATAGTTATGGAGGGATTCTGTTGAATTTTGTCTAATTGACAATTGAGTATTTTGGAAATTATTTCGAATTCTAGTTATGTACGTACATGTTTTTCATTATCTTTTTGAATTATTAATGCCATAAATTATGAGTGCTGTGGATATCTATTCGAATGTATATATTCCATACACAACTCGAATGTGAAATTTTGGAATTAATAATAGATTTAAATTCCGATGGATAATTTACGTGAATTAAAGTCATTTTGCTTTTTTTTTTTACAATTGAAATACAAGAGAAATAGTAGATTTGAATCACATGAATTATATTGGATACGGATTACTTTTTTTTTTTTGTACATGAAAATAATACTGCATGACCATTTTTGTTCATGCGTATCTTTGAAAATTTTGGGATATTCGGTTCGACAGACAAATGTAGAAAGAATAGAACGGGAACAAATGACGGTAATGATGATGATGACGATGATGATGATGATAATGGTGATGAGATAGAAGGAGGACATGAAGTAAAAAAGAAGAAGTAGGCGGGAAAACGAAAATAGATGGGTGAATGTGGAGAGAGTGGTGAGGAGGAGTAAGAAGAGTAAAAAGAGGAAGAGGAGGTGGAGAAGGTTGGTGAAGTAGAGGGGGCAAAAAGGAGGAAGACGCAGGGTTATAGTTAGTCTACGTAGGTAGACGAGCAGGTAGGCAACATCGTCTGGCAGTCGGGTATATAACGTCGAGCCCTCCTGTGGACATAAGGGTGCCGCGCTCCACGTGCGTAACGAGCGTGGAGAGATGGAGAAGAATGAAATGATGTAGAGAAGGCGGTCTAGAGTATAGAGCAGCATCGACGATAATACGAATGATGGGGGTCGGAGCGAAAATCGCCTGCTGATATTATCTTGCTCATGGAAGATATCGTGCTTTTATTCTTCGTGATCGTTGATGCTACGATGAACAATGAAGATGAAGCGAACTGTCGGTTCGTGTCGATTACCAAGTCGAAAATAAAAACGACAACGATGCAGACGACGTTGGCGATATAGAGAATTGTGTTAATGATGATGATGCAAAGTAACAAAGTAACAAATGGAAAATTAGTTGAAAGTGCATACAATTGGTATATAATGAGAAGAATGAATGAAACTGATGGTGATACCTTTGACGAGATGATTTTAAAGATGTCTAATCGCTTCAACTTGTCCTAGCTTCTTGGTAAAAGGGCACGATATGCTGGCCCCTCGTAAAAACTTCCCCCTGTGCTATTTCCACTACGTCCACCACCTGCTGCTGCTGCTGCCGCTGCTGCAACTGCTGCTGCAGCTACCCTTAATGCTTGTAAAGATGCTGCTCGTTGTCTATTCATTGCTGTTGCATAAACACTAGTTGTAGCAGCAGCGGCACCTTCCGAAGGTGACGAGGGTATTTGAGGTACGGCCGTTGATGCTCTGGTAACGACAGTTGGTGGTCGACGATATGGATGTTGTGTTGTGGATGTACGTCGACGGCACGATGTTGTTGATGCTGGTTCAGTTGGGACTTGGAAATTTTGCACGAATGCTCCGGTAACTGGACTTGTAGTTACTGATGATCGCTTTGATGGAATTCTTAAATGTGAATCTTCGTAGAGATGATGATGTTGCTGTTGCAATTGATCCACCTCTAGATGATGATGGTGGTGGTGGTGAGGTTGTTGGTGATGTGAACGCATTGCACGGAAGTAATGTTGATAAATGCCAGATATTACGGCCTTCTCATCTGCAGTTGTCAGATTAGCATTGGCTACTGTGGGAAAAACCGGTCGATGTTGTTGACTCAGTCGTTTCTTTTCCGTTTCGGGATCTATCGTAGTGGTTTGCTCATCCTCCCGCCGATGTGATACTTTTCTGTGACTATGCAATAGTGTACTTATAGTTGTCGAAGACGGTGTTGACGCATTTAGTGCGTCACCAACCAGAATTGCTCCATTCAAATTGGAAGTATGTGTTGTTGTTGCGGCAACTGCAGCGGTCGCTGTTGCGACAGCGGCTGCGGCTGCGGCTGCTGCTGCAGCATCACCACCTGCCAATGCAGCGGATGTTATTGCCGTTGTCGTTGCATTCAATGCATTCGATGTTGGAAATATCATACTCTTGGCTGCGGTTAAATTAGCATTAACCGTTGATGCATCTGCACCAACTCGTCTACTACTTTTTCTACTTGATGATGATGATGATGATGATGATGATGATGATGATGACGATACGATTGGCGGTAGATTATTGACAAAGGGACTTCGCCTCTCACGCTCAGCTCGCCTATAATAGCAGGGATGGATCATTAGAAGTGGTTCACCACCACCGGGTGGTGGTTTCGCCTGACTTGGGAGTTCATACTCGACACTGCAATCGACATGTAATGGCTGAGCGTAATCTTTAAAGTTAGTTCCGCTCGCAGGTTCAGTTTTATATGGACTACCACCGGGTATGACGATATCAGTTGTGGTTGCCGACGGTGAGAGTATTGTCTGTCCTATGACCGTGACGGCAGCTGCCGTTGATGTGACTGAACGGTTGGATGACGTTGTTCCAGTGGAGGAAGTTCCACTGACAGTCGCACTAACATTTCCGCTTGTTCGATGATGATGGTGATGATGATGATGATGTAGATGATGATGGTGATGTGGATGTGGATGACCGAGTCCATGGTTTGCACTTTCTATCGTCACTTCCTTCTCGTAACAGGCAGCCGCCATTATGTGCTATGTCGACTTCCTGGAGTGCAAATACAACGGCGACGTTGACGTTTGTGATGGTGATAGAGGAGGACTCGCGAGAACAACGTGGGCCGACGATAAAGGGACGAAGGTGACGCCCTTCTGACTAATGGCCGGCGGCTTGCACACTTGCGTCACGTTCTCATGGTCATGCTCCTCAGGGCCGTTGCAGTGTGCTCCTTGATACAAGCCACCTTCTATATACCTCAACGCAAATTCCCAGGATGCGGCTCCATTCGTGAATGTGAGAAAAGTGAAGCGACAGAATACAGCAATCCCGGACGTCTTGCGTATCGATTTCCTCCACAATTTTACCGTGTTGAGACAACCACGATCTGAATGAGAGAACGGAGAAAGAGAGATACTATTAACTATGAAAAAAAACGAATAAGTGGTTGAAAGTGGAAGAGAGACCAAAGAAAAGTATCCGTCGCCAGTATAGATATCAACGTACAAAGATCGATTTTCTGCGTTCGACGAGGCGCGGCCACACTACCAGCAGGTCCTGGTACCCTATCTCCCTCTCCGTATACGTTCGCTCTCACGATCTCTCTTACTCTTTCTCCTCCAGCTGCGCCCCCAGGTTTTTGCTCGGTCTCGCCCTTATCGCTCTTTTGGTTGCTTTCTTCTTTCTCTTACTTCTTTCTCTCCTTTACTCTTGCTCACAATCTTTCGCCATTCTTTCTCACTTTTATAGACCTTCTCCCTCTATCACTCTCTTATTGTATTTTTTCCTTTTTTCTTCTTCACATCACACGCCTTCGTCTTATCCCTCTTTATACTCTCAGCCTCACCCTTTCTCTTTGGCCGCGTGGAAGAACCAGAGGCAACAGTGTACAGTTGTTACACCGTTCAGGGAAGGGAATTGCGAATCAAATAATAAAAATGAAGAGATATAGAGTTTCTTATCCCCAACTTGGACCAATTTATAATATATCCAAGACTGGGAAATCTCTATCAGGAAATATATTCTATTCTTCTATTCCTTTGCGTAATTTGTGTCAATAGAAATACCAAAGAAATTCGTAAAAGTATATAATGGAAAGTTACAAAAAAATGTTCCCGTTACATACACATGTACATATTTCCTTTTTTGATTGCTTTCGTTTTTTCTTTTTCAGATTTAGTTCACCGTCAAATTTTTTTCATTTCTCTTGTCATTCAGACCTTTTTACTTTCATACGCTGCTGTCTTTTTTTTTCTCCTTTTCTGTTTCTCTCTCTCTCTCTTCCAATGTTCTTGCAAAACCTCCTCACACGCCTCTGTACAAAATCTTTACAATTCTCCTTCCTCTCCCTCTATGCCTTATATTATTTTTCTTATTTGTATCCAGTGGTCACAGCCAACGACAACGATGACGATGATGATGATGTTGATCCATGTTTCGCGTCACGCGTGAGAGCGACGGCACGTCTGACGTCGTAGAGCCGGTCTTTGTTCCCGGTACGACGGCATGCGTTTTTTTTTCTCTCCTTTTTTTCGTCTGTGACTTGTTAATCCACGACAACGACACTCTCTTACTCTACGTCATTCGCGAACAGTCAGGGAAGATTCTTTACCGCACAACACCAACAACAATTTTTATTATTCTTTTATCACCAACACAAAAAAGGCACGTCGTTCCTCATCCGACGCTGAAGATTATCCTCCTCTTATTCCTCTCATATCATATGCCCATAATATATTCCTCTTTTTTTTCCACGTTCCGTTCTTGTTTTCAATGTAGTTCACTTTGTCGACCTCTCAATTCAACTTGTCGTTCCGTTCTTGCTCCAAAAATTGTTGAAGCGTGTGAATATGTAACAAAATAAATCACAATACTCCTCTTTAAATTAACGTCATGTACATTAAATAATATAAAACATTTCTCTTCTAATATATCGTGGAACAATTGAAAAACCCGTGACACGTTTCCTTCAACGAATAAAGAAAACGCCTCTTGCCGTGCATGAATTTATTTTACTTGCTGCTCGACAGTGTCGCGACGTCGAGTGTCGAGCTACGACTGAGAGAGCCTCAGCCCTCTCAGCCATGGCTTTCAGCTATACATATATATCCCTCTCCGTCTATTTCTCATTGGCTCTCACTCTTTCTCTCTTAAGCTCACCGTATCTCTGTCAGTTGGTATCAACTGGATATGCTGCTCTTGCTCGTGCTCGTCGCAAAAGCCCGCATGCGATCGCACCCGTTTCGGAATATCGTTTTCTCACTCGTACTCACTTTGGTTAATATATCCCTCGTCCGCCCTGCCTTCCGGACCCCCGGGCCGCAGTGCTCTTGCACCACATCTCCCCTCACCTTATGAAACTCCACCCGGTATCTACCCTGCTCTCTCCGCGCTAGCCCCATGCTGGCGCGCTGTGTTCTCACTCATTCAATTCTGTGTCTCTCTCATACTCATAGTACACGTACACCACCAAGCTCCACAAACGATTCATCGTGTCTTTCTACAGCCGTGTAACGTCGTCCTCGTCGTCGTGACCATCGTCGTCATCATCGTTGGTTGATGTCGACGCCGGCACAGTCGTTATAGGTCGCGCCGACGACAATCTGCACGTCGATTTCCCATGTATGCACTTCTCCAGCTTCTCGTTATTCTCCAAATGCTTTACTGACTAGTCATTCTCTTACTTTTCACCAGAAATGTGTGCACACACGTGCATCATCATCAGCAGCAGCCAACCTGCAAATAAAATACATTCACATGTACAATCACACACTCATGTCTTTCCCTTTATTACCCTACAATTTTCCGTCTGGGCATTTCCTAATTACAAATCATTATGGAAGGTCACCAATGCATGAATTATCCATTGTTGAGAGGGCGAGAGCTATGCATATGGATATCTACACACATATGTACACGGAGCAACAGAGAAGGAATGAATGTATGAGAAAAAATAAAACGGCGATGATATTTGACTATTTAAATATAAATGAGCAACGACATGAGTAATCATGCATATAGATGTAGCCTAATAGTCGAAGCAATTGACTATATAACATCCCAAGTATTTATTTTATGACGAATATTCAAGTTATAACTGTCTTTAAGCACATGGCCATGTATACACCTCACGTTTTTTTCTCTTCCTCTAACATTTGCCGCTACCTTTCTCGCAATATTCTTTTGTCTTGTTTCATTACGAAAAAGAAATCTTGGCTACGGCCCTTTTCGTGAACGACGTATACATGACACGTATATATATCTATACGAAAACGAGACGATAGTGCTGGTGTATATAGGTACGGCTGGCAAACATGTACAGACCAGCACACACCATGTATATATACATTCGCAAGTTACGTGCAAACGCAAAGCCGTACATATTCTGTGTGCAACGGAGTAGGTACTAAATCACTTGGGTATTATATTATCAATGAGAGAGAGTGAGATAGTGAAACGATGTCCGAATGGCGCGCTCATGCCCAAGGGTTGAGTCCCGGGGTTTCTAAGGAAATTAAAGAGAGATAAAGCAATAAAAAAATTAAGAAAGAAAAAAAATGAGAGACGAGGTAATACAATCGAATCACAAGAATGAAGAACGTTATAGAGGTATATATATATGTGTGTGAGAGAAGATTAAAAAGAAAACTCCTGTATGCTTTGCTGGCATCACGTATAGGTGCGCACGATCAGCGTACAAAGAGGACTTGGGATGGACGAGACGCGACATCCGCACATGTCTAATGTATATAGGCGTGCACACATACAAGTGTATCAAGTTAGGTAGATATATACTTGAGTATATAGGGAGAAAAGAGAGAAGGTGAGTTGGAGAGTGAGCGAGAAAGAGCAAATTTGTGCACGCAGGGACACGAAGATGCTCTAGTCTACACCTTTAGTTCTCATGCATATATATATCATGTGTATATGCATATTCGCATGTATAGAGGAATTATCCGGGGAGCCTTTTAGCGCACGACTTGCAACGGCTTTGCGCTTTGCGTTCATTACAATGGAGAGCGTCAACTGTGTGTGTATATGTATATGTCTGTCCCCTTTTTTCGCTACACTCGTTTCTTCTTCATGTATACACTTTTATCCGTCCTTTCTTTCTTGCAACTGGTATTGCACCCGGGTCTAAATCCTTAACGACCTTTCCTTACGACGTGCCAATAACGCAGCGGGGAAAAAGAAGAAGTGGAAAAAAGAGAGATGAAAAGAGAAAAAAAGAGTCGTCATCAATCCTCCTACGGACCGCGTGCGCTCTCGTTCTTCAAGTTTCATCCCAAAGAGCTTTGAGTTTTCGCGAAAAACGCCGACTTGTCTTGGTTGTGTGTATATGTATAGACGTTTGTATATGTGTAGATGTGTATTCTCTGCTCCATTCTTGGTATAAGCCACACGAGAGGCATTCTCTTCTCCTCTCTTATACACTTTTGCTTTACTTGTTCCTCTCGTGTGTATATGGACAGAGGGAGACTCTCTGAAAGTAATGGGTCGGTATGAGAATTTTCTGTGTGCGGTAGGCCCAAGTGTATCTCACGTATACACATACATCATGATTGGTATATGTGTGTACATACGAGAGGCTTTCTCACATGAACATATATGTATACACTCTACCCTGACAAACGCACCGACAACGACGCAAGAGCCAGAGAGCCCCAAGTACACACAGCAGGCGAATAGAATGTGCTAGGCAACATTTTCAAGATGACCGTCGTGGTACCCACCTCTTTTGCTTATTTTTTTATGCTTTTTATTTTCATTTCACTTCTTTTTTCTTTTTCATGCCTCTTGCTTTATAGTCTCTCACTTGTGTTGTAACACACCCTCTTTCTCCCTGTTTCACGTTCTTCCTCTCTCTTCCTCATATTCTCGTGCTCCCTCTTGCAAACTGATCCCATATGGGATTTTATTCGAGTGAGTCCCCGAAAGAGACCCGGAGGTGGAGGCTGGGTTTTTGTGGCCCCATGGCCCCGTGATCCCTCGAGAATAATATACCCACGTCGAGCAAAGTAGAAGAGCACGCATAGCAGTGAGCTCACAGAGCGAGTGTGTGTTTCACTGAACGAGCTGGCATACAGCGTGCATGATGGGAGAACAGAACCCCACGGTTTCCCTTCTCTGCTCTGTAAGCTCCCTTTCGTCTCGTCTTTCTCGACGTTTTATGCCTAAGGGCTTTCAAGCATGTCGGTCAGAGGCAATAAGGGCCTTATGGTCTTTCTCTATACTGCCTCGCTCTTCCTTCCACTGTGTATTTTTTTCTTCTCTCTTTCTTCTCTGCCCCTTCTTTCATTTGCCTTGTGCTGGTCTCATTCCCTCACGCTTCAAGCCCGAGCGTTTTGGTCCCTCCTTCGATGGTCTAACAAAACCCCGGGTCCGATGGTCAGGACCTGCGCGATATTCAGGTATATATCCATATACTTATATACACACATACGATCAAGCAAGATAGAGCAGTGGAGAATGAGATGGGAATGGCGAGTGAGAATGAGAGAGAAACTATTGCATACGCGGACGACGGCTGCTGAGAGTTAATTGGGTATCCTGCGGAAGTCGGCCCTCGGGACCACCCGACCTCTTATCTCGCTTGCTCCTGCTCCCTCTTTTGCGTAAATATATATCTATATTCATTTATATGATGCAAAATGAACAGGCAAAACTTCGCAATATACAATCTGCAAAGATCAAAATAATTTCTGTGCCCTTTTTCGCTTGTGACGCAATCGATATAATTTTTTCTTACCCTGCCCATTTTTGCACGTTCTTCTCCACCTTTTTTTTCCTCATATGGTGGAAATTATATTTTCCACGAGAGGAGATGCGGGTACCTGCTTTCATTGACCCTACAAGAACAATCCATATATACTTACATTTGTATATAGTTACATATATAGAGCATCATATAACGTAAACACCAGTGTAGATACATACAGGGATATAATTGCATATAGATATATATTACAGATGTACGCTATATGCATTTATATAATATGTTCTCTATACATATTATATATACATGTTCCTACAATCGTGTAGGTTATGTACGACGTTCCAGGGATGGTTTCTATTCCAGCTCGGTTCTACTCGTCCTATCCATTTGAATATAATACATGCCAGTAAATACCGAGGGTGGAATAATAATGAAATGAGAAAAGGGAGGCGAATGAGCTGACATATATATATTATATATATGTATATACCAACAGAAGAAGCAGGGGATTGTCGAAGTTGAGAAAAATACACTCTCTTTCCTTTAGGTATAATAAGCCTGTATATGCAAGGTGCAATTGCCCAGTCTACAGAATCTCTCGGCTCTATGTTCGTTATACATACATTTACGAAAATGGTTTTGAAATCTCATGGACAAAGCCCGGATTCTGTGAATAGGATCACAGTGTAAATTGAAGATGGATGACGGTGAAGACTTCAACAAGAATATATTTGTTGAAGATATTGTTTGAGAATAATAAAAGAATTGATATATCGTGCTCTTAGAACTTACTTCCTGATTCGACACAAACGATGGCAGTATATCATTACGAATATAAAGAACGCGAAAGACGAGACGTGATTGATATGAATAAGAAGTTAAGGTAGAAAATCGACTAATTTTCAGTAGGTAAGGCAGAGACCGAATAAACAAAATTTATGTGATACGACGGTGGATATGTGTTTTTCCGTTGATCCTATAACTGCTCATTTAGTTGTGTAGTGGGAAACACTGTCTATCTCTACCAGGATATCAAATGTAATGATGAAATTCACGCCGACTTAATAACTAATCGGTAATTTTTGTGTGAAGTATTAATTTTAGTGTACTATGTTCTATTTGGAAGTTTCTCTGTTAGTATTCATGGAAAGAATTTTATTTGCTATATGAATGTGTTAAAAAAATTTGACTGATTTATAGGTAGATGAGTCAGTTCACTTTTGTTGGAAGTTCATTGTTTATCATATAGAATCATCGAATATATTAATTTTCCAACAATAATGCGAATTAAGATTCGACATGAAAATAACAACATTTATGTGTAATTGTCTGAAACTCCTGATGCTATTCGCAGTCACATGAAGACTCATAGTCTGATAGTTTGAGAAACATAACCTTCACACGCCGGGTATCAATAAATTTCCAACGTAGTGATAATTTTGTTTATTCAATTGTAAACTACGATAATTAATATTTGAACATATTGCTATTCTTTTTTCAATTTTTTCAGGGAACTACCAAAAAATCCGTCACGGGAAATAAGCATCGTTTTTTTGAAAAAACATCTTATGCAATCATTAAAACAGTTGTTCGGCGAAAAAGGTGCTGATACCACTATCGACATTCTTAAGTACAATCCCTCATCGAAACAATTCATTTTACGTTGTAAATCGGAAGATTACGTAAGATTGAGATCAGCTCTGACATTGGCAAGCTCATACGAGGAAGATATTTGTATTTACTCTGTACACAAAGCTTCCGCTAGCCCTTTTGGTTTATTATCAAACGGGAGGAATTATCAACACTGACTGTTTCATCTTCAATCCAGAGAGTTTCCATTAGCCAAATAAACAGAATAAAAATGCCTATACTCAAAAAGGAAGGAAAGGATACGATAATATTCGCCTCCAAAGAGGATCATGCATCACCTAGTAAAATTAGTCTCCCTGAGCCTGAACCAAGTCCTGGATTACTTCTACCGAATGGTGAAATCAATTGGAATTGTCCATGTTTAGGTGGTATGGCCACAGGACCATGTGGTTTAGAATTCCGCGATGCATTCTCATGTTTTCATTATTCTGAAGCTGATCCAAAAGGTTCAGATTGCTACGAAGCATTCAAAACTATGCAGACCTGCATGTCAGGATATCCATCGTTATATGGTAGCAAGGATACAGATATGGATGATATGGATATGCAAGGCGTATCTACAGCAGGTTCAATAACCGATCAGAATACAATAGAAAAAAGTTCAGTCAAAGACGCCGTATCGAAAGATCATCAAATTGAACAACCGAAGGCACCAAGTAATGACGTTCAAGTAGAAAGAATTTCAAATAGTAAGTGAAATTAATGATAATGTGGCCAGGAGAGTGTGTTAATCGATACTGGGATTAATGACGGTTTATTTAATGACAGTGGACGTATAAAAGTTTATTCAGCGAATTACTTTTGTAATAGACATATATATCATCTAAATATAATTAAATTGAAATAAAAGCCACAGTCTTCAATTGTATTTCATCCTTTCGTTCACGTGCGTTGTTGAATTCTAAATCAAACAGATAATCTCCATGATAAATATTAGAACTCTGTAATCTTCATGAACTCTATTCTATTGGACACAGAAACCTACAAGTTGTATTTATTTTAGCTAAAGTCAATTGATACTCAGAGAACAACAATAGTTGAGAAATATCATTGCGAAAGTCACAGACTGTATAATGACAGCAATCATAATTCAATCTTTACTTCGACTTATGATATGAGAAGGGAATCTTTTACGGATTAAATCGTGTGGATATAAGAAGCGGGAATCGAACGTCTACAATATCGAGTTCATTCTCTCGTTATATTTCGAGCTTTACACCGATCCTATCGAACATTCGGGAGCCCTAGAACCCGCGCAATGATGGAACGAACCGAAGTATTTCGTCACAATCTCATCAACGTTCTACGATATGTCTGTCGATTCCAGAACAATATTATCGATGACATTCATTTTCGAATTTCGCGGGCTTAACTACTACTGACTATTTATATTAATCGATCTTCTATCTATATTCTTCAGTAGTTTCATGAAGAAATGAACTATGAAGAAACAGATATTTATCTCCCTAACCTAACACGAAAATATTTCTTTGGAATTTTCCATCACCCAGAATTTTCCCCTAAAGATATATAACCCCCCTATTTGCACACAACATGCAAACATACACCGTAGAAAACCTTTTCTCTGTGAGATCCGCTAGATAATATAATAATAGCTAAAAATTTCAAATTATCCCCATCAGATGCCGCGTTCGTAGCGTTTCTCCAATCGTCAGCTGTATAGTTACATATAGAAATGCGTGTATATACATATATGTCATGACGTCAATCTCCCGAGATTTTACACAAACATGGTGGGTTTATGTACAAAGTCTGTACTGAAAGTACTGTAGTAGTAGTGATGTGTTTTTCAGCACAGTCCAATTGTGAGTTGGTTCTGTCTCATTTTCTCTTGTGCCGTTACTTCTGTCGTCCCCACTGCTTTATTTTTTATTAGATGTATTAGTAGTAGGACACTGCCATAGCAGCCATCAGCCGTCGTATTGTAACCATAGAACGTATATATTCAACTGCACAAGAACGTGGAATTTATCGTCGTGCTCGGCGTCACTTTATTAAGTTATAAAAATAATTATTTGCAATTACGAAAACAGAAATCATATTTTTCTTCTATAGCCGCGAAAATACAACGCGTTAATTCGATTGTTAAATCGAGTTCGGAACATATCTATACATATAAAATGACTGTTGATTCTTGTGCGACAATCCCGTTGATTTTCGTACAATTGTATTCATATCTCAAAGTTACATTCACATCATCGTGGATGCACCACTTACATTATATCCACATTAACGGTAGACATTGTTTCGAATTTCAATAATCGGGAGAAGAAAGAGAAATCAGTGTCAATTAGATATAAACTTGCCTGTAAACAGTGTACGACACATATCCTGAAAATCTTTGACAACGCAAGACATCCATATCATACGGAACAAAAAAGTTTAAAGAGAAATAGAAAGGAATAGCTAAATCCACGTGTGTGGCAATTTGTCCTCTTCCACTCCCTCACTTTCTTTCTTTTGGAGTGATCATATTGGTGTAAGTAGTGTTGCATTTTTACGTAGACATTCGACGCAACTGCAATTATGGATGTGAAGAAAAGACCCAAGGAGAAAAGACGGTGAGTTTTCCATCTTGTTTTCATAATTTATGTAGATAATGAACTGATGTACTGAGTAGAGTTGTGGGTGCGTTTTGTCAAACGTTATTTCGATATCTGTGGGGAGTTACTCTGAATACTGGAGAATTTTCATTTCTCAGTCGTTTGTATGGTCAGATACTTTGCTTGGTCAAGTGTTGTAGCATCTTAAAAGGAATGGCAGAACCTGAACTTGTATGTGATTTTTCTGACCTGTGGATAAGACATGGATTGCGTTGAAATTTCTGATTTTTCCCGGAGCAATTTCAGCTCTTTGTAAATGTATTATTATCTTTTTTTATTTTAGATAGAAACAAAGCCAATGCGGACCGAGCTTTGAGCGTTTCTTTTTTATAGCACAAAGCAATTATAATCTCTCAATCTTTCTTTTTTTTCCCGGAATTTTTGAAGTTTTGTTATATAAAATATGTCACTTTCAAATTGAAACTGATAAGAATTTTATTTAATAAATTGGTGAATGCAAGAAAGTAGGACGGGAATTGTAATTTCCTTTTTTTTAATTCTCAACAGGAATCAAATCCTAAAGTGGAATATAATCTCGCCAGAATTAAAGAATTCCCGTTATATCATCGTCGCTAAATTATTGTTTGAGTGAATTCAGAACTCGAAAGAGAATTTTTTCCTCTCTATGACCTCGGCAAATTCAACAATTAAGAACACAGATCCGTTGAATATTCAATCAAAATTCTTCTTTCTAGATTTTTCCAGGCAAATTCTTGCTATGGATACAAAGCCAACATTTAAATCACGTCAGAAATTATTATCTATGATTAATAATTCAATACGAACACGATATGGTTGACAACTTATATTTTATTTCGTTGAACAACAACTTGTTTCGAACTGTAAAAATAATTTTGTTCCTTTCGTCATATCAAAAACCAATTATTGTTACATAGAAAATATCACCGATATTTCATATTGTGATATTCAGCACTATCAACTGGATTTTTGATGACGTAATTAGTCGCCTCAACCTCGAAAAAGACAAAAAAAAATACACGAAGAAAAAAAATATCGCTACAGCTTTCTCTTCGCTTTTGAACTCCAATCATCTGTCCAGGAAGCCCGTAGTCTTTCATACACGTCTTTCATGTCTGTGTGCACATGTGCAAAATTCAAACGCGAGTATGTGTGACTGCTGCAAATGATCAGATGATTGTTTTGAATGAGAGAATGGGGATTGTGACGTAGAATCTATATGTGCATATCAATTGGTGTCGATTAGTATCATCATCTTAATGTTTTTGGAATGATGTTTCATCTTTTGTAATTTTTTTATTTTTACTTTTTCCAATTCATTTATGATCAGTAACTAATTTTATCAACTGGAATAATAATTCTTCTCAAACGTTATTTTTTTTATGAAACGAAAGAAATTTATTTGTTTCTTCTTTCTAATATTCAGATGTATATCTTAATGGTGTTACCGTGGCTTAGCAACTGAGTGTCAGACATTATCACACTGTTTATGAATGTGCCGTGCATTTTTTTTTATTTGTATTTGATGTTCAAATGACGTTGTTCGAATTACAATTTATATTTATGTGCAACTGAGTTTGGACATTATGTAATGGCGAATCATGTATCGGCACAACACGAATGTTTTTCTTTGTCAATTGGTACACTATAAAGTGTGGATGGTTTTCTGTTGGTGAGTTCACAATTGATTAATGGAACAACACTAAAATTTTGTTCAAATGTTGATTATAAACGGTTCTAGTCCTCCATTCTCATCAGGTTATGATGTTTTTTGGATTACGATATTCTAATATGGGTCATTGGATCAATCTCATCAATAATAACCTCACAAATGTAAATTTTTGATTTTTTAACTTTG
Source organism: Meteorus sp. PSUC_FEM 10030008 (assembly GCA_018881525.1). Lineage (NCBI taxonomy): Eukaryota > Metazoa > Arthropoda > Insecta > Hymenoptera > Braconidae > Meteorus > Meteorus sp. PSUC_FEM 10030008. The sequence goes on along the minus strand of JABMBR010007435.1, from coordinate 98,801 downwards.
TCGTCATCAATAGTCATCATGGAGATTCTCTCTGATATGTAATGGACTTAGAATCGGTTTGCCGATGGGTTTTTTTTTCTGTACTGTTGGTAGATTGTTGTGATAGATGTGAAGAGAAATGTTCATGACGTACATTATGAATCTAGCTGTGACCAAGTCCAATTACTTTTAATAATAAATTATATTGTACAATAAATATAGGTTTTGTGTGTGATCTCTTCAGTGCGTCAATTATATTTTCTTATCACAGGTAATTTGTTCTTGTTAGTTCCCAATCTAGTTTGGCACAAGGACAAACATATAAATATAATTCACGAGTATTCTTTAATTCTGAAATGAAAAAAGTAAAGATATGAAGATAGTACTTTTGTAATTCTAAAGTATCACTTAATCATAAAATATCATGAAATTTTTTTTAATTTCACAACAGTATTATAAATGTCGAGGTGAAAGAATATCAAGTGAATCTGAATGTGTAAATAATAATAAAAATTAATTTACCGTCTTGTGAAGGAAGTGACATTACAACTTCGATAAAAAGTCAATTCATCCATCTACCAAGTCAAAAGTAAATACATGTGTAGGCATTTATTGGTCGATTTTTCCTTTATCATCAAGAATGATATCGTTCATCAAATAGCGTGGTAGATATCATGGTAGAAGTTGTTCATTTAAAGTTGAGCATTTAGTGGTGGACACGCCGTTGGTCATCCATTTCATGTTACCAATAATTTGTGATATAATATGGTTCGAAAATAAGGAAAAGAACATTAATTTTGGATTTTATTTCGTTATTTAGAAATAGACAATTGCGTGATGCTCTGATATTCGGGTTTTATCTATTTTTTGTTCGTTAATGAGTAAAGTGTTTTAACCAATCGATTACAAGAACATGTGGATTCGATAGTTGATGAAAGAATGTGATGTTTCATACGATAAAATGAATATGAAAAATTGTATGTTCAACAACGAGAATAATGAATGTTGGAATAACAATCACGTCTCATCTCAGCCATGCTATGGTTATGGAAATAACATTAATCATTCTAATGACGATGCAAGCGTCGCTTGTACACGAAATGGCGCAGTCGATGTGGAGGATCTTGCGCAATTATTTTTTTCTAGTGGCAACATTAAAACTGCTACGAATATTTCATCAGCCACGAAAATTCAAGAAACAAGAAACCATCGAGTATTTCGAGCGACTTCTAATTTTGCCACAAGACACCCAACTTATACAGAAGCTGATTCAAATTACAACAATCAATCATGTTCTAATATTTGTGGTGGTTTCAATACATCAGAAGTTTTGCAAACGAATGACTTTATCGGCTATGCCACAACTGATCCAACACCATCGTCAGTGATACCTAATGGTATGCCATGTACTGAAGCACAGTGGCTTAATTGTACCATCAGTGATTGTCCATTTTTTGATACGGTTGGCGCCACCTGTTCATCAACTACAACTCCATGGAATGGAATATGCGAAACAAACTGGAACGCCCGGCATAATTATATGACACCAATATGCGTTGACAATTCATCATTTAGTCAACGCAATTTTTATTACAACAGTTACCCAAATTATTGTCCGTTTCGTGAAGACACGGAAAACCAGCTATCCCAAGACCTCTTGGAAGATTATTTGTGAGTGGACAGTATATAACATGTATGAATGTGTGCTGTTGTATGTGTTTGTATGTGGGCGTTTAAGATGCTTGGAAAGAGGATAGCGAAATGGAATGATAAGAGTTGGATTGTGTTTCAAAGTTTTTCGTGAATCATGTGGATTTTATATGCTCTCGACATTAAATTTAGATATATACAATCAAGGAATGCGTTGGGGTAACATTCATTTTTTATAGCCGGAATTTCATTGCGAAGAACATTTTTACATGAATAACTTCTTGAAGAAAAAAGAAGATGTAAAGAGTATTCTCGGAATATACGAAAGATTTATTGTTTTCTGTTTCCAGGAGTAATGAAAAAAGGAAAGAAAAGTCTCGAGATGCGGCGAGATGTCGGAGGAGTCGTGAAACAGATATATTCGCTGATTTGGCTGCATCGCTACCGATGGAACTTGATGAAGCGACTCATCTGGATAAAGCTAGTGTAATGAGACTGGCAATCGCTTACTTGAAGGTTCGCAGTGTTGTCAATGCTTTAGAAGGGCCACAAACCGATACGGACGTAGGTGCTGATATTGATCAGCTTCTACCAAGAGCTTTGGATGGTTTCGTCCTGATGCTTTCAAGCAATGGAGATATGATTTATTTATCAGAGAATATTTGTGACTACCTGGGCGTGTCACAAATGGAAATGATGGGCCAAAATATTTATGAATACAGTCATCCATGTGATCATGATGAATTGAGGGAGTGTCTGCTGATGAAGCCTGCCGATATAGTTGAAGAGCGTCCGGTTAATTTTTTCTTGCGACTCAAGTGCACACTTACGAGCAAGGGCCGAAAAGTCAACCTCAAGAGTGCATCATACAAGGTGAGGAGGAAATATATCTACTTCACACTTTATGATAGGATTCCGATGTCAAGTATGAGAGCTTCTGTATTTATTGACCTTTTTTTTTTTTCGCCAGGTTATCCATTGTGTTGGTCGTCCTATGTTGACGCGAGATCCCACAACAATTGATATTGACAATAGCATCGAATTGAAACATGAACAACACGATTCTTCTGACTCAGGCACCGATGATATGGGAGACGACAGTGATCATGAAATCACTCGCCAGGGCAATCGCGCTTCATTGGTTATTGTTGGATGCCCAATACCACATCCTAGTAACATTGAAGTCCCACTTGGACGTCATACTTTCCTGTCTAAGCACAATCTCAATATGAAGTTCAGTTATGTTGACGAGAGGTTAGTTGTCATGAGAAGAAAATACAAAACTTATGTGTATTGCATGACTCCACCTGAAAAAAAATTCATTTTTCTGACATTCTCGAGCATATATCTCTTTAACTGCACTGTGGTGACATTGAAATCATTCTTTATTTTACAAATCGATCGACAAAAGGATTAACGGTTTTATTCCTTGCACATTTCAGATTATCGGAATATCTTGGATGGAGCAGTGACGATCTCATTGGTAAATCCGTTTTCGAGTTTCACCATGCCCTCGACAATTCTTCTCTCGACAAATCCTTCAAGGCCTGTAAGTATATACGCTTTTATGGTGCGGTCTCAAGTCACGATAGCATGAAGTTAAGAGCAGTGTGCGAGAGATAGGGAGAACAGCATTTCTCTGCTTTAGGTATTCTGTTCATGAGCAAAATTGGGATTGGACGCAGAGAGATTCTCGTTAAGAACGACGAAGGGGTTCGACACTATATATATTTGAAGATTTTAGGGATAGATTTTCATTGCCCTCCACAATTTTCCCTCTTTTCGTTTGTCCCTTTTTCCACCCCCTTTTTATCTTTACAGAGATTCTCGTCTATTCCCGAATTATATCGGTTATTTTATGATAGTATCTCAAACGCCACTGGCCTTTATATCTTTCCACATTTCACTTCGTTCGCATTTTTTTGTATTTTATTGACGTCTCTATGTCCCATTCACATCTCGAGATACGCATTATATTCTGCCGAAAAAACGCATTCATATCGGTGAAAGAGAATAATCCATAAGAATGATATTACGAAAGTGTTTCATAAAAATTTGTTTATGCGTAGAAGAAAATACGAAAACAATTTCTCGCCGCTTACTCAAATCTACTCAATATTATGCAATCATGGTTGATGTTTTCTCATTCCATCATGTGTTTCTACAGTATTCAATAAAGGACAGTGCGAAACGATGGCGTACCGTTTTCTCGGAAAGAAAGGTGGTTATGCCTGGGTGGTAACGCAAGCAACTCTCATCCACTGTGTGAAGCAGCGTAAACCCCTGTCTGTCGTTTGTGTCAATCACATCTTGAGGTAAGTCATTTAGGTGCAATAAGAACTTATAGTGTACAATTTGTTTTTATTACCACCGAACTGAATCGTCAATGGTGCATTGACCTCAGACAATGTTCTCGGCAGTGATGTTTAGTGTGGGTGGAATAGATAGAAGACATGAAGATAGAGAGAAGAAAGAGTGCACGAATATATGTGTTTGAATTGGATACAGTGATAAAGAAGAGGAGACGAAAGAAAATATAAAACAAATGAAATGGAAGGAAATAAAAGAAAAGCACATGAAAGGTGGAGTGGAATTCCACTGGCTCACGAGAGATTTCAGAGGGTTGCGTCATGGGGAGTGTGTCCGCGCGCCATGACGTAGATATTGTGGGTGAATTGAGGACGAGGGTTCAGGAAGAATTGTGTTGGATTTCGCGCATCATTCTCGATCGAAGCGTAACGCTACTTGGACGTACACAGTGGCAATTTAGTTATTTACAATTTGATCCAAAATTGCTGTAAGTCTGTAACAATAAGTGGGTAATCAAGTGATTGCAGCAATATATAATGGATTTCGAGAATTTATCGACAGCTACGACAAGGTTCCGATGAGAAAAAGTGTAAAACAAAAACTTCATAATTGCTGTCATGGTATCTTGGGTTCTGAAATTATGTTCAACAGTTGCAAAATCGATATCAGAAACGACCATCGACTTCATAGCAATGGAACTTTCGATAAATCTTAAATGACGTGGGTGAAAAATGTTTTCAATCATTAATTCCTCCATTTTCTATATTTCCATGACGTTATATCGATGTAATGAGTCGAATAAGTAATTCATCTAATCAACTTCCCACTTTTCATTTGCGTCGCATTATTTTCATATTCAAGTTTTGCATCAACGTAATGTAACACTAGTGTGACATTATCATTGTCTAATGAAGAATAATTATCATACATTGCTGTCAGAGAGAAAAATTTAGAACACATGCGATAATTACATTGAATTCAATTTCTGTGGCCTATGAAGATAAAAAAATTGTTCAATAAATAGGATTCAACGATGTACGAAACGAATGAGATCCAACTGAAACGACGAAGATTTTTCTTCGGAATAACACATCGTGGAATGTAATTTAAATACTTGAATTTACTCAATTGACGTGCGACGGAGAATGAAAGAATGAGCATGTGCAGTCAATATGAAGACGACGAGGGAACTTTTCGCTTGAGAGGTGGTTGATGGTTCATGGATATAGGGGAGAACGAACCGTCATACAGACACAAATTCGAACTTTTCGACGTAAAGTCTAGCGCGCACGGCCGATTACGCTACGTAGCCACCACCAACCCCCTCTTTCACCCGCACGTGGAGCTTCGCACTGGGTCGATATACCCTTGAATGCCAACACGACGATGTACGACCTCGACCCCCACACTGATGTTGAACGAGAGGGAAAGTACGTCAGTTCAAATAGAAAGCGAAAGGAAAACGCAAAATGTATATAGACACAGTTGTTGAGAGAAAAGTGTTTCGATAAAGTATATGTGAAATCAATTTTTATTTTTAATTTTTCAATTAATCGAAAACAAAATTATCCGTTTTTATTTTTCAACTTTTTTCGGTATCATTTACTAATTGTGCTGTGCTATTTATTGAATTTCATGTGATACGTTCAACTGTTCTTCCATTTTCGAGTTCACAATTGATTGATTGAACTCTGTAACTATATTTGTGTTTACTCGAGATTATCTTTAGTTAAATGATAATTTGTTGGAAATTCATCGTCTTTGACATTGTCCTTCGATTCCTATCTTGTTTCAATTTTCAAATTATTGTAGTTCCGATCAACAACAAATAAAGTACAACAATGGATAAATAGCAGTGAAAGAACTGTTATCGGTGATACTTTTAGAGACAAAATTTGATATTTAATTGACATATACACCGAATAATAGGATAAAAAATATTTTAAGAATACACACATGTATGTATATACATTCCGTGAATAAGGTTCATTTTTATCTCTTTTCTTCCAACGTTTCCTTTCTACTTTCTTTGAAAATTATTCTAGTGTATCGAGACATGCGATACAATTTTGTACATCTAGGCCTTCTGACTACTACTTCTTGATGTTATTAGAGACGTCTTTTTCTTCAATTTCTTTTAAAGAATATTAAATATAGAAAATATGAAAGATATTGTCTAGCGATATCAGAATAACGTGCTTTTTTTTGTTATCAACAGTACAAAGGTTTACATGAGATAATGAAGAAGTCAACCACAATGATCTTTTCAAAGCGGTCGATAATGTCGTGAATTCACATTCATATATAAACATTTATATGTATAGATATTGAAGTAAATGTTTACATTGACGACAATATAAGTTGTCAAGGAAGCGCTCTACGACTAATATTAAATAGACGAATGGACGAGCGCTACTGCGGTACATTTAAATGGTGGGGAAGAATGGTAAAAGCTCACTGTGTGGCATAACTGAAAGGCAGGGAGAGAAAAAAAAGACCAAGTGCCAGGATCGTGCGTGGCATGATCAGTATTGAATGAGAGAGGGAGGTAGAAGACAGACAGAGATGAAAATAGAGAGGGAATATGAGAATGAAGAGAGGGTGGATTGGGTTTGGAAGTTCCCTCTCGTGCGTTCGAGTTGGCGCGAGCAAGCCACAGTGCGTGCCCGCGTTGGTACGCGTTCGTTCGTCGATTCTCGCGTGACCCATATTCCTTTTAAACGATATTTACGGTGCAGGACCGAATAAAGGGACATTTTACAGTAAAGTAGAAGAAAAAGAAAAATCCAAACAGAAGGTCCAATCTAATATTTATTCGTCTGGGAAATGTATCGTGAAGTTCATGGTTGTCATTCAAACTGATTCAATATTGTTGCTTCACTGATTTTGGGCGTCTTCAACTACTGTCATTTATCGTGGCAGCATCGTTCAATTCAACTTTTATTTATTATCATCGTTGTCATCATTATTTTCATTGAAGACATCACAATTTACAGGAGACCCAGCACAATAACATCAAGAACTGTATCATCATTTAATGGGATGCAAGAATTCAGTGAAATGAAACTCACACTGCAACATCATACAAAAAACATATCGCACTAATACGAATCACGCGACTTACGTAAGCGATCAGCCGAGAGGAACTGCTCTGCATAATCAGTCGGACTCATCCTTTCATAGCTCAATCGTATCGCTTTTTCTTCGTCTGAGCATACATAATCGTTAGTATGAATTACAACAGTGCAATTGGATAAATATTATTATTTGTTGTAACTTGGCGACATACAGAGTTCTTTACCCTCAAACACATCAAACTCTGTTTTGCTTTTGGTTTGCAAAAGTAACATTGAGAAGAATCACGTGAAGGCACAAGAAGATATTGAAATGGAGAGAGAATAAACAAAAAGAAAAATGTATTTTTGAAACGGTTCTGTTATTGTTGGAACGTAACTACGAAATGCTGATGAAAATTATGTGATCTTGAATTGGCTCACTTGGATTTTTATATTCATCCAATGAAAATACAATAAAACGACAATAGTGAAAAGGAATATAATAATATAGAAGAAGTTACAGCGTCGACGAATTGTGACGCAGATAAACGAGAGAACGAGAAGCGGAGGCAGTGATGATCATCGTCAATAAATATGTCGTGGGTCCATAATTTATTTCCACCACGATAATGTAATGTGTATTATTGTACAGAGGATATTTGTTTTTTCCTGATGAGATTTCAAGTTAAATTTGTATTACAATTGCATCTGTCAACAAAACTAATTACAACATCAACCACAATTCAAGAAAAAAATAAATTTCCATGACAATCATACAAAACCGAAAAATTAACGAAATAGAAGAGAAACGAAGTTGACGTTTTATTGAGTGAAGGAATGACGACGGGAAGCAACAGCATATTTGCTAATCTTATTACGTGTATGAAATAGAAGAGGAAGAATTCAGGAGCAATCGTTACAGAGCAGCGAGAGAGACAAGTGCGAAAATATTGTGCAATTCTATATCGACACGGCCGGGCCGGTGTTGGCTTGTGTGGTTGTATTGCTTTCGTTCATATGAATCGAATAATCACGCGGAGCAAATACACAGCAGCACATTACATACCTAGCTACGTATCGAGTGCGTCAATAAAAAAAAAAAAACCCGTATATATTTTAGTCGAATAAATACACACGAGGTGTAATATCACACATGGTGAGATAATATTTCTGAAGAGAAATATCTCAGCATTAAACCACAGTCCCCTTTTCTCTTATATCATACCATAAATACAGGACCATGAAACGGGGATTTATAATACATTATTCGTCATTTTTATTGACGCTTATCAATTATTGATTAACATCCAAACATGAATTATTTTCTCTATATAAAGTTATAAATCATGTAATATTGCATGACATATTTTTTGTCAATAATTTATTTAATACCGACACACTCACTTAAGTGATTATTGTTATTGTTGTTATCATCACATCAGGATTAATTGTGTTGGTGAATTTAATTCATACGTCATTGTCAATAGTTTGTCCCTGAATTGTTGTGAACTTAGTTGAAAGAGCTCATTGTGATAACTCTTATACTCAACATTTGATCTATTCTCGTGTTATCGAAATACTTCTCGTCAGCATTATTGTGCATGAGGAATATAATTGTAATACAATATTGGAAAAAAATTTGTAAGAAATATTATTGCTGTCATTGCGCGTTGATTCTACCTCCTTTTCTATGTATTGCACGTGCTTTAATTGTGCAAGAATTAAAATCTCACCCACTGGTGTGTGTTATACCATTTGGCGGCCATCACACTATTTTTAGTTTTACTCGCTACATATTTAACCTGCCCTAACCTCTATTTATTGGTCACATATTCTGTCATAAACATATTATATACTTACCACATCTCGTAAAAAAAAGAAAAAAAAATGGGTGGAAAAGAGAAAAATATGTAATATTATCGCTATGAAACTGAATGTTTTTTTTTTTTAAATTTGACGTTCTAAAGATATACCCTTGTCATTCGTCACGCTTCTTGTCGTGTTCAGACCGTATTCAGACACGTTGTACGGTTTCGAGAAAAAAAAAAAAAAATTCTTTCGTTTCATTTTTCTGTTTGATGGAGCCCTCGGTACAGTGACAAAGCTCCGGAAAAAAACCTGTTTTCTCATCTTATATTGTCAATAGACGAGGAGAATAAGAGGGATATGAGAAAAAAAAAGTTTTGTGTATCGTGTATTACGTCGACAGATGGTTCTTTAGATAATCGATAGATCTTTATTGCATAGTCCCATTTTATATCTATTAATGCATTTCTATTTTGACTTATCATTGATAAATTCATTTCCTCTGTTTGAGTTCATGTATGAACAACTATCCAAATGATAACATTGAAATGTAAAAAATTATTACAGGGCAACTGTATGCTATCTATAGATATTGAGTCGACATGTAGATTATCAAACAGAGTTGGAATATAAGGCTAGGAAATATAATGGTCAAATTGGAAGAAATGAATTGCGAGAGAGTATGTTGGTTATGCACAATGATGACTCTGGACCACTATTTTATGATGTGTCCAAGCCTTGGGTGTGAATACCTTTAACAACTGGTTCTCAATGTTGAACGTACCCATACACCTACATTGAACAGTTTGGAGCACACATTATACATGAGAATACAATGTATTTATCCGTGTTTATATCAGGTTGCAATGCTATTGAATTCATTCGCCAAACAATCATTCGTATTAGCTCAATAGATCTTTCCTCGGACTGCTGTATTGGCATCGTACATCTGTGACGCGTATCTATTGCGAATGATGTTACATTACGTATAGATATCATGCACATATATGCCAAAGTCGTTACGCGATCTGTCCTCCTGCATTAAAATGGTGTCAATATAAATTGAAGAGCTTGAAAAAAAAAAGAGTTATTGTTGATTCTTATCGGTATCGATTAGATTTTGCTTTTAACGTGACTTTTATTCATTGAAATTTATCATTTTTAACATCATATTTATTGTTATAATTTGTAGCAATATCGAGTGCGAGGATGAGGTGTACAGTGTGCATCAGCTGGAAGCGCGAAGCGCTGATAATTTGAGCGAGGAAGAAGTTATTAATGAAGAAGAATTGGAGGAATCAGTGGTGCAAACGATTGTTGATGAATTCATACCGGAGTTACCAGCGGTGAAAGTTGAAGTAGAAACGCCGGTTGAAGTTGAAAAAATTCTACCACCAGAACGTACATTACCATTGGCAGTTACTGCTACACTTTTCAAAACACGATTGCCCGAGGCAAAGAGAGAATTTTTATTCCAGGTGTATATACTTCATTGAAAATTTACTAGACAATATGAATGTTTATATTTTATTTATTCATGAATTTTTCATGCTAATGCCACGAATTCGTCTCTTGATTTTAGGGTAAACCTATTATTGATTACGAACTAACAGAACAACCACGTGATTCGTGGCCACAGGCTGTTACTCGTAATCTATTTACTTCAACAACTGCAGGACTATCCAATTTACCTATACAAGAATCACAATTGTCTCCTTCGACTGCGTGTCGTCCCCCGCCCCAAACAGCAACTGCAAGTATATTTGCGCCTCGAACTGAGGACATGAACAAGGGTTTCCTTACATTTAGCGAAGAAGAGCCCGGATTAACGAGTTAGTATTAGAGAAGTAGAGTAGAAAGATTTAACAAACTCATCCAACTCATAAATAAACAAATATTATGTTATTTAGTGTTGAAAGACGAACCCGAAGATCTCACACATTTGGCACCAACTCCTGGCGATGTTTGTGTACCATTGGAGGAGTCACCATTTTTATCCGACATGCTCGATGAATTTATCCTGAGCAATGAAAATTATTGCAATCTTCTGAGTCCAACATTACCCAATGAGTTGTCTATTGTCGATTTGTCTGATGATCCAATCAAAGAATGCAATAACAGCATTGAGAATTCACACGGAAGTGATCCATTTTTTTATCGTGATGGAAATTCGAGTCCTATTTCTGATGTTATTCAATCAACACCTGATTTATTATCGCCGATATTGGACAGTAGCCCAAAATCCCAAAGTATAGACTCATTATACAGCGCGGAATCGAGTCGTACTGCATTTGGATCTGGAATATCCGAAGATGATATGCTCATGTTGAGCATTAATGATGTGATTGGCGATGAAGAATTAGCATTACGTGCGCCATACATACCTATGTCTGATCAGGATGAGGCACTTCAACTTCTAATTAGCAACGATATGGTGATGTGGGGACCCACGCAACCTCCAGACAAACGTACCAAGTGGTAAGTCGTATTGATAGAGAGTGACTGTAAGCCATTTACTTATCATTCTATGACATGAATATAGGAACGAACAGGAGAACACAGCAAAGGACTACTTGGAATCGAGCTTAGCAAAGTTGTTGAAGAGCAACGAGGATTTGGAGAAACGAACTAGTTATGGTGTCAATTCTATGGTGGATCCGGTCCAAGTGCTTGGTCAAACTTACAGACGAGGTGAGCACCCATTCATTATGAAAGGATAGTCATATGTTGAAATTTCCCAGTCGTTACCTATTTCGCTCATATATTGGAATTTAGGAACAATGGAGAGACCAAATAAACGACTACATGGACCAACTTCACCGGGTACTGAAGGCGAAAGCAAACGAATACGATGTAACGAAACAAAAAAAATGAATCTGACATCAAAAAATGTGAATGCTACAGAGTCTGATATAGAACCATCAGAGATGATTGTTGGCATGACAGCGACAAATACCGATTTACAAAGTCGTAAATGTCTTCGTGTTATTGACCAAGAGTATAACAAAAGCACACAACAACGAGGTCAAACTCTCTTGCTTCAACAATTAATGAGCGATCGAATCACGTTGGATACCACGATTAAATCACCAAGTATTACGTGTAATCAAACGGACAATCGTCAAAATGACGAATGTTGTGATGGAAATCAACAACGGAAGCGTCAATCAAATAGCGTTCTTATGAATCTCCTGGTTTCCGGCTGCGATGTGAGTGCGGGTTATGTTTGTCTTGTTAAACCGAAACCCATATCGAAAACTATTACGAGCAAATGAAAAATAATTATAATAAATAGCTCAGGGATTAATTTTTTCTTTTATTTTCTCTCGTTAACTGTTAACAATTTTGTTTCCATACAATGTCAAAGTTCTGAGCATCTATTCAAAACATCTGGATTCCTGTGCATCGTTTTAAGAATGCACAACGTATATCTACTGATAAATCAAAAGAAATAACAGAAAGAAAAGAGAGACAAATTTTCGAATAATGATGAACGCAATCAACTAACTCCAGCAATAAATGCCGATAGCAAAACGATTATTTCATGTATAGACATGTATTAATATGTTGATATCGTCTTATCTTGTCTTATCGTATCGGGTGACTCTCTTCCCATCAATGCACATGAAAAGAAATGAGTAAGTTCGTGTAGTTGTATTAGTGTAACTGCCATTCGCGTTAGACAAATTTAGTGACACAGAGAAAGAGAAAAAATGAATGAGAAACTCTATTCTCTCGTCTTTTTTCTTTTCTCTCATGATATAAGAGACTATTTTATTTGAATGAGATAGAGTATTGAGAAGAACAAGACGAAATTTATCCGCAATCTCAAACCTCACGTGTTGTGTAAATATTTTAAAAGCATATATGGACATTGTTGAGTATAATTATTGAAATATATGTGGATACTTATTACCGGATTTCCTGGTCTGCTGCGTTTCAATATATATTCCCAAAAAAAAAAATCATTATTTCTGTCCATCTCGCAAAATATATTTTCCTCACTTTTTTTTTCTCTCTTTTGTCATCATTGCTGTCATTGTCCATCCACTACCCTGACAATTCCCATTACATCATTACAGTAGCTATGTCATCATCGTCTATTCTCGTCCACAAAAAATCAGTTGATCTGAAAATACTATGTGCGAAATATAATAATGCTGAAGAGACGAAAATGTGTCAGATATTATTGATGATCAATTTCTTTTCCTTCACCTTCCTCGCATGTCATATAAGGCGATACATCATTCAATCCTGCAGGGAGTTCAACTGCCGCTTTGCATTTATCTTCACACCCATCCATTACTCTTTCATATAATTCGCAATACAGAAAGCCCTCTTCGAAACGCAGCGGAACTTCTTCCACTCAGAGCTATTGTTATTATAATTATCATTATGTTTGCACATATTTGTTTATATAAAATTATCCATGTCTATTTTTATTCTATTTTTTGTTGAGCAGGAGACGTATGTTGAGTTACCGATATTGCTACAAGAAAAACTTCAGACGCCGCTGAATATAAATGTGGATGAGAATTATTCCAATACTTGGTCTTCATCACCTTATTTGTCGACCTATACAATCAATCCAAGTTCACCGAGTCCGAAGAAACTTTTAACCGACAGCTTCAATACGGATTCTCTTATGGATTCGTACACTAGCGTCAGTCCATTGTACACAAATGAATTTACTTACGAAATGGACCGCAATGTTGCAAGTCCTTTATCACCAAAATCCGAACTGTTGAAAGTTCTCAGCGAGTAATAAAATATTATGAATATTGAAAAAACACCACATCAATCAATGTGGAATAGTGGTTTTACATATTTTTATACACTCCCGTTTGCTACTTTATTGTATATTTTTTCTAAAATATGTTTTTAAGAGATGATATATGAGTTGTGCGGGGAGTCATTTGGAACATTTCTCAGTTGCCAATATTTTTACAAAAAATAAAAAACACTATTATTAAATTTATTTTGAATCTTCAAATGTAATGATGTGACTGCGTATACCGTGCATTTCATGCATATTGACTCAATCAAGTGTTAACCATGTTTCATCTTTTTCTTTTCTTTAATATAAAAATACTAATTTGTCGATATTTAGTATTGAATGGAAAAATTACTCAAGGATACGATAGCTGCGCATGTTACAGCACTGAACACCAGTTGATCGCGCAGATTCTTTTTTTTTCTGTGAATGTGTCTCTTGTTTTAAGATCAAAGTGTAAAGTGACATTTTTCCATAAAATATACCTATTAGAATGAAATAATGTTATTATTGTGAATGCATTCTCAAAATGGAAATGATTCATGAAGTTCAATTCTTCAACGTAATGCAATAACACTCACATATAATTATTTGTATTCGAGATATCTTTATGTGCATCACATGTTATCAAAACAATTTGATTATAAACAAGAATTATTGATAAATCTTGGATTATGAATTAACTCAATGTGTCAATGATTTTTTTATTTTTTTAATAACCAACACCACCCATCCCATTCCAATTAATATCACTAAGTTACACGTTCATTTGTGTCATCACTCAATGCATGAAGTGTATGAGATTCATCCGGTGGAATTTCCGGGGTTATGGATTTGCTCGTTGTGGTGACCCAACTCCCAAATAACCATTAGAGATCCTGGTTTCTATATTCGTGTTCATAGAGAGAATATCTCTGTTAATGAAAATGGGGAATTGGGACGGGCAAGGGTATTTTTCAATTGCATTAGCATCATCATGGCATGGTGCTGCCTGTTATCCTTGTACTTTTTTAGATGTCACATTTCGATTTTACTTCTTTTTTTATTGGCCATGTATACCAACTACAGTTATTATACAAATAATTCATTGTGAAAGACCCTATAATGTATACTATATTATGTATACCTCATACAAACACAATTGGAGAATGTGCATAATGGAAAACAAAACCGAAAATACAGATGATGACAAGTGTGGTTATGCTGTGTTGTCCTTATCCGTTGAAATACTTCGAATCTTCAGTAAGCTGAAGCAAATGAAGGAAAAATACATCAAATAAAGACTTTATGAAAAAAAAAAAATTCAAAAGACTGCACGAAGACGAAGTAAATGAATGTTTCGGATGATTTGGGATCCATTTTGCATTGTTTATAATTTCCAGATATAAACTAGCATTGAGTATAAACTATATCGCGGAGCCCATATATTCATTATTTAGTGGAGAGAAAAAATGAAATTGCTCTGTGGTTGTTATTTTTCCAGAGATCTCCTTACCATCGCAGTTGGCTGAATCCACAATCACACGTACGAAGAATTGTTCTTGCGTACATCATTGATAAACCAACAGACGAACACGAACACACGAATTTAATAATGTCTGGGAAATTCGCTTTGTTGAACTCATTCGGCATTATTGAGTTCAAAATGAAAAGTTCAATTATTGAAAGAGCGATTCGCGCACTTCAGTCCGCCCGATGTCTTCATCATTCTTCCACGAGTCAAAGACTTTCGGCAGCCAGTCATTCATTTGTGGAAATCAAGGAAAATCATAAACAAAAAAAATATATTGGGGACATGAATTGCATCACGGAGTTGTATATTAATTTATAAATTCGAATATAAGATATAGAAATATAAATGGGAATCGCGCAATACATGTCCCAAGCGCGCACGATAGGATTGCTATCTATACAAATTATATTTACTAGGCTAAAAGTAAAAGGTGTGAATGTGTGTGTAAATATTTTGCCATGCTGGTTCTGCTAGTTTCTTGTAGCAATGAAATTCTTCACAATCATACCCGAAAATTATTGATAAGTTCCATCTCTTTCCTGTTTACCTTATCAACTTCAAATCACCCGCAATCGCACCTTTAATTTTATGACACACGATTGACACACTGTTTAAAGAATAATGCAACGCGATGAATCATTGTTGCGTTCACCACATTATAATTCTACGGTTTAATCAGTTGTTGCATAAATTGTTGTTTTTCATTTCTGAATAGACTTTTTTATCCACGATCATCATGTTCATTTTGTTTTTTAAAATTATAATCATTTTGTTTCTTCTTGTAATCATCGTTAAACGGTATTGTAAGATTTGTTTCCTTTTAATTTTTTTTTTTAATAATTTGTACAACCTGACAACAAAATTGACGGTCCTTGAAAAATGGGATAGATAGTGAAGGCTCTTTCTCTCTTACATTCTTTCTAGCTTGCTCTCACGCATTATTCTCGCTCTGTTTTTTCGCTATAACTTGTCTTCAAAAATTTCTTCGACATGTTAACCAAAGACATCGACCAACATCGTTATGTGCACCCCGTGGATTGATCCGATCAACCATGCACCAGGGTTTTGCTGATGCTTACCGATATTATTCTGAAATGAAGAGAACATTAATCCAAATAACAAAGAACCAGTCCGGGAGAAAATGGAGCATTCTCTTCATAATTAATTCACTTACTTGGTTAGTTAATTGGGGGTAAACAACATATTGGAGGTTTCAGCAGCATCCTGATTTAGGAGCATCAACATCGCGTCCTTGATTAATCTTGACTTTATTAGCAGGGTCAACTTCACCACCAGATGGTGGACCGACTCGTGCTTTGATTTCAGCTGCCATTGTCATGAAAGCCTGTTCAACATTCATCGCATTTTTAGCTGATGTCTCCAAGAAAGGAATACCCAATGATTCCGCATATTCCTGAAATCGAAACAATAGGATGAAGGTGAATCAGAAATTCCATCACGCAGACATATTCACGTGGTTGTCTATTTTACCTTTGCAGCTTCATAATCTACCACTTTTTTAGTAGTAAGATCGCACTTGTTACCAACAAGAAGTTTATTAACACTGTCGGAAGCATAACGATCAATTTCTTCTAGCCACTGTTTAACATCATTGAATGAATCTTGATCCGTACAGTCATAAACGATTATTATACCATGAGCACCTCTATAGTATGAACTCGTAATAGTTCTGAAACGTTCTTGACCCGCAGTATCCCAAATTTGTAATTTGATCGTTTTCCCATCCAAATCGATGGTCCTTATTTTGAAATCAACACCGATGGTGCTGATATAACTTTCTGTGTACGTATCATCAGCAAAACGCAATAGTAAACATGATTTCCCAACACCTGAGTCTCCGATGAGAAGAAGTTTGAACAAATAATCGCTGCAAGAGAATAAAATTATGTCTCACGGATACAATAATCATGTAACAATCTTCATTGTCCATCAACAGAAAAATTATAAATTGTTGAATGATCTTTAATTAAGAAAAATCTTATCGAAATAATTTTCACAATTAGTCACAATAGAAATCATGTCGCCTTTATAATCAACACTCCCATAGAGAAACTATGTCATCAGTGACATGCGAGGAGTGTATGAAGAACAATCCCAAACACATATACATACATACATGAACCAGCTGTTCATGAATTTCGTCAACTACATGAGTGTCACACGACACGCGTCAATAATAGGCTTGTGGTATTATATACATATGTTTCAATATGGTTTACACACGAGTAAAAAAAAAAAAGAATATATCAGAAGAGAGTTATTGTCAGATATGTCTCTACAAAATGAAGACTTAAAGTGGGCGTAGGACTGACATCAATGACAGTAAAAATCTGTCAGTTTAATGGGGAGTACAGAAGTCACTTCATACATAATAACAAAACCAAAAAAAAAAAAAATTATGACACGAATGAAGGCATCCACCCATAAAATGTCAATGTTAACAAAAATTACTTCAACAATTTAACACAACATATGAATCAGAAATACTAGTTGGCTCTCATCACCAATCACGCATTCTCGTCTTATCTGCGCCGTTGATTTGTGAATTGCGAAGGTAAGAAACATTTCACAAAAACCCCAATAGCAACAACAAAACCTTATAAAATATAATCACCGCATTTCACTAATAGTGATGAAATTAAAATGAGAAATATGAATGATTAATCATAACGGGTTTAGATGAGTTTCACGGAAATAGTCCGGTATAAATCATGGGTTCATTAGTGAAGAAAAATATAAATTTGAAGAAATAACTGGCGTTTACTCACTACTCGGGATTCATTGTGGACATGCTACGTTGGCGGAGGCGTTCTTTCTCTTTTTCTCTTTGTACCGTTTCCTTCACGGCTGTCGAAATATAAAATCAACACTCTCAATCTTTCGATCCCTCTTAATTTTAACCTCAATTACTTCAATAATATTTTTTTATAAGTGTTCCGCTGTTTATCGTTATGACAGAAGATGAGAATTTACGCACAGTCAATTAGTTTTGGATAGAAATTCTCCTCGAAACAATGGCGGTCGACAGAAATGGTGCAGTACCTTCGTACCTCCTCCCAGACTGTACAAACTGGGCGATCATCAACCATTGACGTAATGCCAGTATGGCAGGAGCTGGCACGAATCACTAGCGCCTCTTTGTATATTCGATTCTATTTCTGTTGCACTCGTTAGTGATTCTATCCATCTATCGCATTTCATCGTAATGAGTAAAGATTTTTTTTCATATTTTCGCGACAGTAGCGACAACGGACTGTTGTTGGTGACTAACACCCGCCAGTTTTGGATTGTAATCCTTTGGGTGATTCACAGTTGATGACGTGTTTTTTCTCACCGAATATCTGACTCGTGATATTATTACTTCATGCCGGCAATGATATGCATGAAACTTTGTACAGCCTAACTAACGTCCAGAAAAGGATATTTCCGAAATATCGATTATTGCACATATCACATGATATTAATATATTGAGAACATTTGAATTTCGCGGCATCCTAAATTTAGTGGATTGTGCTCATCGGCAACATTTGAATAATCTTTTTTTCCTCTTGTATCATATACTACCAGTTAAATATTCTGTATCAAGAATATACTTCTTTCATAATCAAATTTGAATAATGAACTGATCCTTCAATCAATTTGTATTCGTTTCGTGAACTAACGAAAGGGTTATATTGAAAATTGTCTCAAAGATGGAGCTTCTGTTGAATAGAAATATTCGCCCTCACTGATCCAACTCTTCAATGTTAGTTTTTATGATCTGTTGTTTTTTGATGTTACACAGCAAGACAGGAACACGTGCATTGAACATAAGTCGTTTTATCCCTGAGAAATGGAAGAGGGTATGGAAGAATTGTCTGCACCGTTGCAGTCAAGCACCAGAATGTACGTATCATGAACGTGCAATATTTCATATCTTGAATTCATACATCAGTTCGTCATAATAATTGTTATGTCGATATGTTTTGGTTAGATTATGTTGTCGTTGTGGAACAGTGATCGAACCCAATCCGGCTAACATGTGTGTAGCATGTTTGCGTACAGAAGTAGACATCACTGAAGGAATTCCTAAACAAGCGACGATATATTTTTGTCGTGGATGCGAGAGATATCTTCATCCACCAAATGAATGGATACATGCAGCTCTGGAATCACGTGAACTCTTAACATTATGTTTGAAAAAATTAAAAGGTCTACAAAAAGTAAAACTCATTGATGCTGGTTTCGTGTGGACAGAACCGCATTCGAAACGTATCCGAGTTAAACTAACAGTTCATGGATCTGTACATGGAGACTCGGGTTCGGCTCCAGTTGTACTTCAACAAGTGTTTGTTGTTGAATTTATTGTCAATCATCAAATGTGTGAAGATTGTCATCGAACAGAAGCTAAAGATTTCTGGCGTGCATCCGTGAGTATTCCTAATTATACTGGCTTTGGAGTTCACTCTGTTTATTGAAAATTGAAAATGTTTTGTCCGATAGGTACAAGTGAGACAAAAGTCAATCAACCGCAAAACTTTCTACTATTTGGAACAGCTTATATTGAAGCACAAGGCTCACGAGCAAACTCTCGGCATTACACCAATTCATGGTACTTATCATAAATGAATTTTAGTGACCTACGTCGTTTTCAATGAATCAAAAAAATACCATAAATTACAGAGGGACTCGATTTCTACTATGCAAATGAAGCAGGTGCAAGAAAGCTGGTTGATTTCCTCATGGCTGTACTGCCGTGTCGTTATCAACATTCCAAAAAATTAATATCTCATGATATTCATAGTAATATTTATAATTACAAATTTACATTCAGGTATTTGGCGTATAATATGATTTTTATTCGTTATTTGGAAATGCATGAGACTATGGCACTCATCAATTATTCATCTCCTCAGTGTTGAAATTGTACCAATATCGAAAGATAGCATCGTGTGTCTTCCAAAAAAATTGACTCATCAATTAGGTGGTATCAATCCCGTTGCTCTTGTATATAGAACGACAAGTTCTTTGCATCTTATTGATGTATCATCCGGGCAAAGTGAGTAGATTCTTACTTGAGCGAGAAGAAAGGCGTTATTGACTCACGATCTTCTAATTGGACATATTTTCTTGTTGATATTTGAAGTTGCGGAGGTGAATGCGACGATTTTTTGGCGATATCCGTTCAATAGTATTTGCAATCCGAAACAATTAACTGAATATATTGTGATGGATATAGAGCCTATCAATCACAAAGATAGGAAATTTTTCCCAGGACAAGGAGCCATCTCTAATAAGGTACACGAATTTTTAATGTTCTTCATTCGAAGTTCGACCGACTAAAGTCAATGTTCCGTATTTATCTGTCTCGTCTATCCTAGCATGTGATTGCAGACGTTTGGTTAACTAAAGCGTCGGAGTTGGGCATTAATGATAATCCAGTTCACGCTCGTACACATCTAGGTCACGTTTTGAAACCTGGCGATTCGGCATTGGGGTACGACCTCTCATAATCAGAAAAAACAGTGATAACCCAAATAAATCGCTCTAAGAAAGAGAACCCTACCAGAAACGATAATGTTCTTTTCCGCACAGGTACGCAATTGGTGATAGTAATATCAATGACAGCAATTTTGAAAAATTAAATCGAGAAGATATTCCGGATATTATTTTGGTCAAGAAATATTACGGACGCGACAGAACTTCACGAAGGCGGGCAAGACTTTGGAAATTGAAACATCTTGCCGAAGATGTTGTTAGCATGTCGGGAACTGAGAACAAGTATGATTTTCTATTATCATTGTTCTTATAATTGCTGCATTCGACCATTTTCATCGTGTATTTATTGTCCCCAATTTGATGGGTTTTATTCCAGTGATTACAATGAATTCTTGGAAGATTTGGAAGAGGATCCAGAGATGCGACAGAACATTAACATTTTCCGAGATACACGTCGACAAATTCCAGTTGATTCGAATGATCTGGATCCAAATATGCCTCAAGTTTCGCTTGAGGAGATGTTGGAAGATCTCGTCATTGACGATACTGAAATGGAAGAAGTACAATAGTAGAAGAAAACTCCAATATTATACGCTTTTATGTATTCACAAATCTTGGATGACCGACCGAATTATATTTCTCCGCTCATTTTGAGTGGGTACGATGATGTGGTGTACCCATTGATTTAGTGATAATCATTTCCCCTGAATATCCGTGTTCGTAGTTGAACGATATTATCTCTATCGTTCACGATAATTCGCATAAGAATTTAGATATGACGATCGGCCAAGATTACTCGAATAGTGTTGACTGATATTTGGGCGTTCCCAATGGGATACTTCTCTGCGTGAGATAAGCATAGATTACCCGTATACAGGGTGAGCCCTGATCACGGGGACACGAAGCACGTGATGTTATAGAGAAAAAAAAATAAAAAATAGCGTTTGAATCATTTTCCTATCTTGATTCCGGGTTTTGTTATAACTTTTTGAAAATTTGCCATTTTCATGTACAGATATTGCTGTGCAGCGGGTAACACCAAGGATTATCGATATAATATCACCATTATTTTGTGAGGCGCTCGACTACATCACGTAACAACGATAAATATAAGATAGCCATTGCCATTGGGCAATTTACAAAAAGTCATAACAAATTCAAGAATCAAGATAGGAACATGATTCAAACGTCATTATTTTTATTTTTTTTCTCTATAACGCCACTTACTTCGTGTCCCCACGAGTAGGGCCACCCTGTATATAATACAAGAACGAGTGTCATTTCATTCAGTACAAATTCGACAGCACGTTGTAAGATGCGTATGTGCCAAGTATTCTTTTTGTTTTTCACTTTTGCATCAATCATCGTTCTTCATGGTGCAGACGTACCAGGTATAAGTAGTAAACTATCATACAATCTTTTTCGAGAATATTAATGTGTCCGTTGAATAATATAGTTGATGAGTCTGATGTGACACTATTCACCAACGAAATCAAAACATGGATAGCTAATGGTGTGATGTCGGAAACACTCATGAGAATGATTGATGAATTAGCGATACCAACACAATTGCAAAAGCTCGATTGGTCATACGTCAATGAGGTCAAAGGATTAGTTTTCTGCACGATTTGCAAATCTCTAACAAAAACGATTATACATCTCAATAAGATTGGAACCCCATTAGAAATCATTACAGAAACAATGATAAAGCTTTGTATTCATTTAAATCTTTCATCTGAAACAGTTTGCCATGGAGTGATAACTATGAACGTTGTAAGACTACCCATTTACATTTAAAGAAGAATTTCATTCATGTAACTCTTATCGAGAAGATTTGATTGATATTAATACCATCTCTGTTCATTGTAGCCAATATTGCTTCATATTTTCGAGAATGACGAAGCGATAAATGAGAACGACGTCTGTGGTCTTGTGTTACAAGAACAAACTTGCATTGGTATGACAGATAGATATGAGTGGAGTATTGACATACATCCAGGACCCCAAATATTGCCAGATAAGATTTCTTCTGGAAATAGTTTCGAAATTTTACAACTTACGGATATACATTACGATCCACTGTATGAAGTAGGTGGTAATGCTGACTGCAATGACCCAACATGTTGCCGAAAAGGACAGAACTTGATAGGTGGTAATCATAAGAAGGCTGGGTATTGGGGAGATTTCAATAGTTGTGATTCACCATGGCATTCCGTTGTTGATGCATTGGACCAAATGCGTGAACAACATGAAAACGTTGAGTTGATATATTTTACGGGCGATATAATTGATCACGGTGTATGGGAAACAAGTCGTGAAAGTAATACTGAAAGTTTGATCAAAAGTTTTAAAAAAATCAGGGAAACATTTGGCGATCGGGCCGTTTATCCGATTCTTGGTAATCATGAGCCACATCCACTCAATCTGTAATTACCCATTTTTTTTTCCATTACTTTGTAAAATATAGAGAAGCATTTCCCATTATTTTGTATTAACCTCCAGTTTCGCACCGGATGATATTAAAGAAGACAGTTTATCCACTCGTTGGCTTTACCAGTTGTTAGCTGATATTTGGATAAGTAATGGTTGGTTACCTGAATCCACACGTGAAACAATACTGCGAGGTGGATTTTACACAGTGGCACCCAGACGAGGTTTTCGTGTTATTGCTATCAACAATAATGTTTGCTACAAATATAACTGGTGAGCTCTTGAATTGATTGAAACCACTGATAACATCTACGTGATACGAAAAAATTCGGAAAATTTTACGTTATCTCATGAACGAAGTGTACTTTTTTTCTATGAAGGTGGCTTATCTATAGACCTGAAGATCCTAGTGGTCAATTGAAATGGCTTACGGACACATTACTGGAGGCAGAGAAAAATGCCGAGTTTGTGCATATACTTGGACACGTACCAGCAGGTTCTGATGAATGTCAGCACACATGGAGTCGCGAATACAGGCGTATTATCAATAGATTTTCGCACATAATTGCTGCTCAATTCAATGGCCACACTCACAATGATGAGTTTAATGTGTTCTATGATCGCAATGACCCCACCAAAATGATTAATATTGCTTGGAATGGTGGTAGTGTTACTCCTTATGCGAACCTCAATCCAAATTACAAAGTTTACTTGGCTGATGTTGATACATATGTGAGAACATTCATTTAGTTATTGATTTATCCTCTTGATAAGCCAATTGGTTCCAATAATTAATTTTTGTACATGAATATGACTGCATTTTCTTGAAGGCGATCAAAGATGCCGTAACTTGGATGTATAATCTTACGGAAGCCAATGAAACACCAAGCGAAAGACCACGATGGTTCAAATCATATTCGTTCAAGTCTGAATATGGTCTTAATGATCTCTCTACCACGAGTCTAAATGAAATGATCGTCAAGATGGCTAAAGGCGCACCAATCCTTAGTGTCTATCACGAGTAATAATGACATTTTTTCTGTCTTACGACGTTATATTTAGTAAACGACGTGATCATGTTCCATTTCCTATTTCAGGAATTTTTTCAAACATGCAGCACCAGAGTTGGAAAAACCGTGTGATGAATCGTGCCTGTACTCTTATGTTTGCAGAATTGTCACAAGTGCTAGTGGTGATAAAACTGATTGCGAATATTTCCAGACAATTCACTGAAGTATACATATGGAATTTTCAATTATAATGTTCAGTCATCGTGTTGCTACTTCCTTTTTAATGTTAAATCAACTGTATTTACAATGGTGGAATCAAAAAATCTTATGTAGCTTCGTTGCAAGTTTATTTGTTATTCACCTAATTTTTGTGATGGCATTGGTTGTAATGGACCAGACCGGCTCTAGCTTTCCATATCAAATCAACCACCGGCACATTGTCCAACAAGCTGATCTAAATGAGAAAAGGATATGATTTATATTTTAAGGTACTACAGTCAATTGGGAGATTTCACAGAATCAATTTTTACATTTTTTCGAATGTATGCGACTAGTTTCTCAATTAGTTCTGGGTTGTTACATTCCGATTGGTAAATTCTTCGCCAAATAGCCCCAGCCAACATCTGATCACTGCTCATCATACCTTCATCATATCCAATGATCGCGGCATTGAATTGATGTCCTAACAGTTTTATATGGGGCGCGACAACAGATGTTGAAGTTTTCTATCGATATATCCAACCAACAAGTATGAGTGTATATACTCTATTGAGTTGATCAATATAATAAGCTCAAGACTCACTCCAAGTACTTTTCTCCTAGCATCTGCATCCTCCCACATAGCACTAATGACGTTATTTCGAACTTCCACTCCTGCTCGTCCACCTGCCATCAATCTCACAGTCAACATCCAGACATGTAATTCCGTGATCAAGAACCAGGAATAATATGTATCAGCCATCTTGAAATCTGTAAAATGAACTCATAACTGATCATATTCGTCTTGGACAGATGAAGAATTTACTGGCGGAATGTTCTACTCGAGATGTTTCAAAACATTTTTCCTCCAAATTATATTTCATTTTCACACGACGGTAAGTTTTTCTCAAGGTATTCCCTATTGAAAGTATGAAATTTACCCTTCATGAATTCGATATAATTGAGAGAGTCCATGGTGTTTCTGTACAATATTGCACCCTTCGTTCGATATATCTGCAAAAAATTCAGTTCGATCTTTCAATTTATCAAATCATGATTATGATAACATCATAGTACTATTGATGATATGAATGACTTACATACTTCGTAATTAAATGAAACTTGATGTATAGTTTTGCTTTGCTGAAAATATTTTCTGCTGGAGCCACATCTGAAATGATGAATGTGTCTGCTGTTGGTTTGAAGAATGTTCGTCTGTGTTGTGGATACAGATTAGATTGTGGAGATCCATGGGAATCATTTGATGTTAGAGCAATTGCAGATGGAGCATTTTGTATCCTCTTCAAGGAAGCAGCACACGTGAGCTATTACAGAAAAGTGAGAATACATTTTTACAGTATCTTCAATATTCACATTCATCATGTTGAAGCGCAATGTAAAACTGGTCGAATAAAGAATATTTGACGTCAAACATTAAACCATCGAATCGATGTAACAAAAGGATATTTGGAACGAGAGAATTCGGAATCTGATTTGGATTATCGTGTTGCAAAACTCGTGTGAAAATATATTTTCGGATGTCTGTATGTTCGTTGTTCAACACTATGAACGCATTCTTAACCCAAAATCCTTTCCCCCGTTTCGTATTCCACTCCCCTCCAAGCCAATCATGGGGAAAACTCAAAATGCATCACCGAAAAGAAAATTGATAGATGACTACGCAAAATATTTCTCAATAATTACTTCTTCATCATATTCGAGCGAAATGTGATACCTCCAAGTTGTGAGACGAACGTTTTCATTCAGAAATTCGTTGAGATACCTAAATCATAACATTCCAATATAATGTGAAAATACTTTCATTTACAACTGCAAATTTTTAATTCCCATACCAACTCCATCTCACAAGATTTTCGAATTTTCTTCTCGATATCTCATCTCGCTACAATTCTTCCATGACCATAAGTTCAAATTCGTCGCACCTTAACCATGAACAATTTGGACCATCATGTCATTATGATCGATTCACATGAAATATATTCTATCGACATCAAATGTCTAACAATATATTAATACTCCTAATTTCTTTTCGGTCTGGAGAAATTAAAGGAAGAATATAATTCACAAATGAGTACGAATGGAGGTTTTGGCAGGTTAAGTGTGAACACATACATTGAATGATAAATTGTGAATGAAAATTTACCCTTGTGAGTGACATCAATTTTAATAGAGACATAATTATTCTGCGATATTTCCAATGTTGAATTCCAAACTGATTGAAAATATATTACAATGTAATAAAAATTAATATCCAACGCGTGTTGAGCAAGTGTTGTGTTATTTTGCGAATAAATCCAAGTGAAAAGTGCTGCCTATTAGATTTTTCCGCCTCACGGAGAACACCCGAACTGAAGCATTGAAAAATGGAGGTCACCCGGTGGTAGTGATGAATTAGTATTATAGCAAGCACATTTGCAACAAAATTTCTGCATCAACAACATACAGACGTTATCGTATAACATTATTAACGGTAATGCCATCGTTTATTATTATAGTTCATTATAATATTTTTAATTGATATATTCTTGTGGATGCGAAAAATGAAGGAGAGACTTGGCCTCGATCAAGCACCATGCATACATATTTATATATTGTACTTATAGCAAAGTATTATACCACGTCTTTCGGTTTCTTCCAATATATACTGGTGATATTTCGCCACAATGGGATATTTCTTGAGTGGGGGTGTTGGATATTTTTATTTTGGAAAATATCATGCTGCGTTTTTCCGATGAAACATCACATAAATAGAGATCACAGTAAATGTTCGTGATAAGATTAAGAAAATGGTACCATGGAATCACATTCCATGTATTTTTCTGGTGTATACTTTTATCATATTGCATTGCTTTGAATACTTTGGTAGATTGCGATCACATGGAGTTGTGGATTGACCAAATATCTAACTATTATATCAATATAAATTGAATAATTGTTTGGTACGTGGTGATTATATATGTTTATATCATGTAAATCAATTTTGTATGTGCATTGGTTGATGCATTCTTAGTTGCATTGTGTGAGAGAGAGTATGAGGTTCTGTTTGGTAAGCAGGGTGAACTTTTTATTAGGAACTATTGTTGTTGGAATCTTTGATGTTGAGATGATGACTTATTCGATTATGTTTAGACAGTTAACGTATGGAATGTGTGATTTCGATGGTGAATTTGGATTTCGAGAGTAATTACCCGTTATATGTTAGGTAACAGTATACATTACATGAACACTAAGGAGAAATCATGCGAGATTGGTCAATCGATCAATTCATGTTATTTCATTATCTGTAAGATTTGTTGTAGAACGTGAATGTTATGATTGGATGATTGTTAATAATATTGTTAAGCTATTGATACTTTATTTATTTAATCATCTGATGAGTTGTGTTTTATGTCATTTTTCAATCAGCTGGCACAATGAAGGCGAAGACCAAGACAAAGAAGAATGTTCGGAAATTCGGTAGACATAAATTTGACACGAAAGATCCACCAATTGTCGAAACACCATCATGTGATTTGTCTACGTTGAGAAAACCCATAGACACGGGTTTATCTAGCTTACGTCATGTTACCAAATTGTTTGAAACAGGAAGTGAAGAAGTTAAATGCATACTTGCTTATGAATGTGAAGTGGTTTATGAATGTAGGATTTGTCGCAGTTTATTCCGAAGTTTGGTTAATTTCATATCGCATAAACGGATATATTGTCCGGAAAAATTCAGTATTACAACGGACAAAAGTGCTATCAATCCACCAGAGATGGTGAGTGACATAAACCTGATGGGAGCATTTCATTATCATAGAATTACAAATCATATCCAACAACTATTGTATGATTGCAGATTCTTGAGAATCCTGTTGATCTAGAGAGTAAGGAGAATTGCAAGATTGAAAGACCATTGAAGAGTAATGTCACACCAAGAGAACGCAGTAAAAAGGACTTATCATCGATTGTGACAATGTTACAAAAGAAAAAGAGTGATCCAGAATATGATGAAGTTAAGGAGAAAAATCGTCGTTTGCGTATAATTGCAGACACTGAACAGGTTCTATTGGAAGTATTAGAATCCAATTGTGCTGCATACCAAACAGTTTTGGAGCCGAAAGTTCGGAATGTTGATACAGATGATTTGATGAAAGCGCAGGTAATTCTTTTTTGAAATCTCCGTGCAACAGTTTAAGAGATAATGAGGTTATGTAAATACGGTTATCAATGTTTGGGAATGGATGAGATTTCATTTTTCATTTCCAGACAACAGAGCTTCAGACTATTCTGAGTCGTGATACAGCAATACTTGGTCCTGATGGTTGTGTCTTGGAGCTGAGTAGCGATGAAAGATGTGACAATCCTCTACAACTCATTGAAGAAAATAGATCATCAATTTTGAATGATTTGAAATCAAATACAAGTTTAATATGTTCTATATGTGACACAAAATTCGCAACAAAAAAGACATTAACCTTCCATATGAAATCATTGCATACACCGAATCGTATGGTTTACCCTTGCCCATGCTGTGACAATCTCTTCCCAAGTACTTGGGGAGTCTACCGGCATTTAGTAAAAGGTAAATAGGATCGATAACTATTGGCAAACCAATGCAAGCGTAATGGATGAAGACTGATGAATTAATGTTCTCCCAACGTTCCAATATCCTTGTTTGCAGTTCATAGAAAAAGTAATGCTCAAGTACGAAAATTACGTAGTGAAATCCAGGCTAAAGCATATCGTAAAGAGACCACCAGGGCTCAAGACATCGAGAAAGATCGTGCAATCCGCAAGTTAAATAACTTGAACGATACACGATCCTCAACTAATGAAACTCAGGTTTGCATCAACTCTTTAGCTATTCAAACATGTTGTTGATGTGAAGTGATAATTGGAATGTATCTTTCTATCAGGAATGGATGGCACACTTGGAGTCAGACGGTGAACTTCAGCGATGTGGCGGTTGTGGAAAACGTTTCGATCGGAAAGCTGCGTTACTGGCTCATTCACAAATTTGTCAACGACGGTTGGCAGCGTGCAATGATGTAGCATTAAAGTCTAAACGCACTAAACCAACGCCAGAAGTTGTTGTGGAGATACCGACTCCACCGCCTGCCGCACCGGTGTCCATCATTGACAATGAAAGAACTACATCAAAAGAAGGGCAAACACCGCCATTGCCATCAGCACTATCACCCCCCTCATCTTCTTCATCAACGAAAACAAGCAATAATCCTGTGATGCATTTACCAATTATATCACCGGCAGTCACAATAACTCGATTATCACAGGAGCCACCGGTAGAAATTTCAATACGAGTCGAAGGTGTGTCGAGTCTCAGCAAAGACGCTTGGGACAAAATTGGCACTGAGGCACCCAGTGCCGTTCCAACTGGTGTTGTTAGAACTGAGGTTAATAATATCAATACAGCGGATACAGCTGGTGACACAGCACCGGCAGAGAACTCCAATAGTGAGATGTCCGATGATCCAGAAATTATTTTTACAAAAATTGAAAAATCGAGAAATATCTCAGGAAATAATGGTAGTCGAAAAAGAAAATTAGGAAAACGTGATGTAGCAACAGGTGAGTTATCAACGTGTTAATTTGTCTGCCCAGCAGATGTTTCGACGATTCTATTTCAATGTCTAATAATTCTCTCAATCCTCTCTTTACTGCAGCACACAACAAACGGAGTAATGCATTATCAAACCAGGAAGTGCCAGATAAAATACCTTCCCTACCATCAGAAACAACTGAAGTGACTGAACAAGAACACAGAATTGCAACAATAGCAAATTTACGCAAGCTCCAATGTGGCCCATGCAAACGTAAATTCACTAGTCTGACTTATTTACGTCGCCACATGGCGGGACACATAAATTGGTATCGTTATCGATGTAAAATGTGTGACTTCAAGTGTTTCGATAAAATTGATTGCATTGCACACTGTAATAAAATTCACAATGCCAAAAATAATCGAGCAACTATTGCAAATATGATGGTAGAAACGATGCCGGATGATAATGCAATAAATTCGCCGAAAATGGCACTGAGAAAACACATTCCACCAAGTGATTCCCTTGATCTTGAAGTGATTGACGTTACAAAACCTACGATCGAAGTCGAGAATAGTATCAATGATAAAGTGGAGGTCAATTGCGCACAAGATGGTAATTTCAATTATATATGAATACACTCACAGAGCCTATTCTGATGGAATTCGTCGAAAGCTTAAACTACATACCCATGTATGTTCTATAAGACTTCATAATCATATTTTTGTTCCCAGGGGAAACACAGCGTACAAAAAGTACGAAAAAGGTTATTGGGGACAATGGCTGTTCTGACTCAGATGACGATACACCCAATCAGACTAATGAACTGATCAGGAACACGCGCTTGGATGATGACCCAGAGCTGCGCCGAATGGTGATGGAAGTAATTTTTGGCTCATCTGAAACGATAGCTAATGAAAAATTGAATAGTAGTGGAAGCAATGATCAGTCCGAACTTGGTGATAATCCTGAGAATAGTGAGGACCAGAGTACTTCACCATCGAGTTCAGATTCAGAAATTAATAGCAATAATATCACGATTCAAGTTGAGAAGACTACGGAATCAACAAAATATGACAATAGACATACTCGTGCAGCTAGGAATCGGACGAAATTAGAAGACAAGGATTTCATTTATGACTTGGATGCTGTTCTGTTGAAGGAGCGTCTCCAAGATGATTTTCGCACAATCAAGATGACAAATAGCAATGAATCCAATACTGTCGATAAGTCAAAGTGTAAAAATAATGATGATCTCCGTGTAATTATGTGTAAGGACGATGTGGTTGAGTTGGGCAAAGTAGGAAAAGTTGCTTGATCCAAATGTTCATTTGGATAAATGATGAGCTGTATTTATTTATTATTATTTTTTCACTATAACGCCTCGAAACTTCAATATCGTTCTTATGAAAAACATGCTGTAAAATGAAGCGATATAATACAGAGTCTTATTTTATTACGAAATATTCCATATCCATGGTCGAATAGCACATAAAATCGTACGAGTTACCAAGTTATTCTATAACGCTATCTTATTATCAAACGTTATGACTTTCTAACTCAACGTGATAAGCAGTATTCACCAGATCATTCATTATCTGATTCCATTGAAATACAAAACAAAAATATCGAGGGATGACACGTCTACCAACAGAATGATGTATTTCAAGATTACTGATATTAATTGAGCACGGCGTGTTGTACATTATTTTTAACAGAAAATTCTGTCTACATAACACATGTCAGCTTTTGTTGAAGGCCAAACGAGATAAATTGTACAGTTTCTAAACACTGGCCAATTGTATTGTGAACCTCGAAATATATATTTAACAATAATGAAATAAGAAAGACATCAATTATTCATCAACTATTTTCATAGATAAATAGGTAACAGTCCAACATCGGTACGTATTTCACACTTGTATGTCAACCCTACAAATAACTTATTGCGAATTTCTATTCGAATCAACATCGAAAAATAAATATTTGAAATATGCCCGCGTTAAATCAAATCAGTGCGCAAGATGGCGCTGAAAAACAAATGAAGAAATTTCATGTGAACATCAATTTTTATAATCGATATTAATCGCACTCAACTGTTCGATGCTACCTGCAAACAAAAGTCTCATCCTTGTCAAGCATAACTAACGCCATAACAATCTTCCGCAATCATACACCATTCAAAATTTGCGTTAGAATACAAAAATGAACAATTCCAATTCAAAAAAATAACTTCCAACATATCTGCTCACGTATATGCAACCTCTTCATCTCTCTTCATTCGTATTGGTTATGTACCGTCCAAAAATTCACCAATAACCAATCATCAATCGTAAACACCTACATTCGGGCAACATCGTTTCTCTCCGTTAAACCATCTTTTCTGCAACTGTACACTTTCCACATGAAACAGAGAGAGACAGAAGTACACGCGCGGGCCACGAATCGTGGCGCACGATTGCGATTGCTATGTGTTGTCAGACGCGCGGAGAACGCCGTTGAGTACGGGTATATTCTGTCGAACGAGCAACTATTAACCGCCAAGTTGTTTGTCCCGGTGTGTAAAAAATTTTCTCTCCCAAAACCAGTAAGAAACGACAAAAAATATGAACATATAAATACGTTGAATAATTATTATCACCCCATAAACGAATGAAAGTTTTGAATATTCAATAAACAAAAGTCAAACAGTGAAGTAAACAGTTTATGTGAGCTTGAGTTCCACATACATCCGTCGCAGAAAGAAAAAGAGATCAAAATCACTTGTACGTGTAAATCATCAAAGTAGGGACAATACGGGTATAACATCGTGCACATACTCATACTTACGTCTTTGAAAGCGTTGTGTAAGATATACATAGTGCTATTGTGGTACGAATTGTGTGCGTCAGAACTCGAGAAAATAAGGAGAAGCGAGAGCAAGAAAGAGATCACATATATATATAGAGGAGGGAGAAGAAAGAAGTGCCGAGAAGCAACGCCGGATTTTGTTTAGGGTAAGTACGTATATGTCTGTAGACAGTCAGAATGATTGAACAAAGGAATAAAAAGATGATATGAAAGAATGGTGAGGAATATAAAATGGATAACAAGGTCAATATTGTCTTGATGTTCCCTGTTTGGATTTGTTGTATCTCAAAACAGGTTTATGAGATTTACGCGTTGAAAATTACTTGAGAACAGTTTATAGAGGATTTTCCTCTGATTTTTTTGAACAAATGAAGGTTTGAAGTGTTGTATCAAAAACTGTACATCGATTTGAGATTTCTTGCCGTATCGTAAATTAGATTTACATTTGAACAGAATTTAATTTGTCTACGAAAAAAACGTGGAATTATTTCATTGATAATATACGAATGTGATAAGAACAGACTATTTGTTTATTCAAATACAGGAGAAGGAATAATGAGGATTTATTTCAATGATGTGGATATAAAATGTAAATTATGATGTGAAACAATTGACTGAAGAATTGGAATGACTTTGTAGACGTGGAAGTTGAAATGGTGGCTGTGAGACTGCCGATGGATTTGAGGTTTGGATTATTTATTAGATTCATTTATCCGGCCGAGTTTTCACAGTTCGGCATGAGTTTCATTTGTTTATCAGGGAAGTTACGGCTGTGATTGGAAATGGAAATGTTTTTAGAGAGAGAGGTTACGAATAAAACAAATTGAATTTTTGCCACGAATGATTTTTCATACGTTCACGACTGGAGACAGTGACAAAGGAATAGAAGACTCTGTTATTTACTAATCCTTGTTATTGGACGGGTGTTTTATAAGTATATGCAAATAGAAAAAATTTGGCGCCTATTGCATACAATTTTATCATTTTATTTCGAGTTTAACAGCTAATCATTTACTTAAAATAATTTATATTGATATGCTGACTGTTTCGTATCTCAATATTGAATTAGGTGCAAGTGTTTACATATGATTCGATCATATGGTATTACGTCAACTTTACCGAGCTCAACTGCCGGGGGTGTGATTCGCATTAATAAACCACTTGTTGCTACACATTCGATGTTATTCCTAGACATTATTATTCAGCAAGAATAATATCATCAACACTGCCCACTTGTACATTGAATGTATTTCATGATGAAACTGACTGAGAGCAATAACTATTTCTTATTTGTATACATTGATTTTATTGCATGACTACGCGTGTGATCTGAACTTTAATAACAACAACGATGACTGTAAATTTTATTTAACATCTCTTTCACACATACTTTATCTCAATTTACTTGGCACTTTCACGTGTATATAATGATAATATCATGAAATGAAAATATTACATTCATGTTAGTGTCGATTCATACATGGTGGACTATCAGTATCATGAAAATGAAGAGATCAACGAGAAGTTTTGTGTTGATTTCACTATGATGATCACCATTATCGTTGACTTGGGCCGACGAGAAAATTATAATCTCGATCACATTGATGAGAGGGGATGTTGCTATATCGCAAACATGAGTATAACCAACGTGAGCTTCACTTCCTCTCGGGTAATAGATAGATGTATTTACATCAAGATGAATCCGCTTTCTCTTTGGTTCTAGTTCCACCTGAACCAACTGCCAGTCTCTCCTCAGTCACCTTTTTTCTCTTGCTTGTTATTCACTTATTTTTTGTTTTTTTTGTGATTTTTCTTAGTTGTTTCTTTGTTTTTGATTGATGTTGAATGAAAACAAGATAAAAATATTAATGTAAAATATTATTTTCTCTTGTTATGTAAACTCGTGATTAAACCGGCTCGAATTTATAATAAATTCCAGTATAGCAATGATGATTATTGTGATAAGGCGCAATCATCGTAATAGACAATTTCAGAGAGTTGACTCACCCACTTTTCAAACAGGTACTTAAACAATTTCATAAAAATGTGGGACGAGAAAAAAAGAATTGCGGAAATGTTTGATACGTAATTTTTTTTCATTTTTCATTCTATTAATTTATTTCAAAATATCACTTTTTTGCATAGTATTTTTTGATTCACCCTGTCTGTATTGACTTAGTGCTTGTGAAATTCGTCAGTGTCGACACATTCTGACATTCTACTTCCGTGATGGGATAAAACTCTCTGAAGCATACTTGAATGTACATCTACACAGACATAGTCATCATTATAACAAGACTATGAATTCATCGTTTGTATAGTTGATGCAGCATGTGGCATATTTTTGCATGCACATTCTTGTGCTATGGATTATCAAGTCTCGACAAGTGTGTGCACCACACTAAAGTGATTGGGGGAACCCGTTTTGATTGCAAGACACCTGACTGGCAGACGAGCTGTTTATCGACACGGTTTCAACAGTTATTTTTTCTTACTTTTTCCCAACCAGATTTTTGCATTTGTCGTATTTTTATTATTTCCACTTCTATACGAAATTTCTTCGTTCAGACATGAACTGCCATCAATTTTGGTGGACATTTATGTTTCTTATAATTTATTGTTCATGTTCTTCGTATACATTCGCAGTGATTTCATGAAAAATAATTCACATTTCTATGTTTCCCCTCTCTTCATCGTCTGACGCAACATAGAATTCTGTCACGTAGTAAAATAGCAATGTGATGAATAAAATTATGAACTGAATTTACAACGAACTGTCGATTCTTCATGATGATTCGTAATTTCAACTTTCTCAGTGTCACGACAATTCTGAACTTGTGAAAAAATCACAAAATTAACAATTGACAGAGAAAAATTTCTCATAAATTCTGAATTTGTTTTTAGATGACTTTAGTCGATATATAAATTCATATGTGTTAGTTTATGTCATGAGTTCATACATTTACACGGCTACTTTGTGCCGGACGATGCAGCTTTGACGTTGCGTGTCATTTATACTCACAGGTGGTATGATATGATGTGACTCTTCGCTATATTCTCTGCCTCCCACAACATGTCATCATGAAATATATTAACACAAGTTGATATATCGATAATGTACATTCTACATATACGCATAATATAATAATGCAAATATTGATTGCACACAAACAACAGATAAACATTTCCGTGTTTGAAAAGGATAAAAAAATAGCTGTAAAAACCAACACGAATTATTAAAAAATTCCAGTTGATTCTCATTCAATACTTTCAATTATTGCATGTTCATAATTGCACTGTTGATCAGTGATGCATATTTTCATTGCATAATTGTATCCGTTGACCTCTGTTATGAGTCAGTAGAGAATTTAGGTGAAAGAGAAATGAAAAATATGGTCGAAATGATATATCGGTAGCATTTTATACATCACAAATGCTGCAAACATAAGCAGTTCATTCTAATTTTTTTCGCTGTGACCGTTGCTTCGTACAGTGTGTTAAACATGGACGAACCGGTATGACATGTTGAAATAAATGTGGCCAAATAGATAGTTGTTACCTACCACATGCAAGTTCAATCGATTGCAATAGTTTATTTCATTTTGATATTACAACTCTTGTAATGCATGGAAATCTAAGTAAACTCCCATCGAGTATGTAATCGATAGAGCAGTTGTGCAGCATTTGTCAAACCGGTTTTATTTATTTTCCTGTGTGTCATAAGGCAAAACTGTTGTTTAAATTGATCATAAAATTATTTTTTCTTTTCCTTTATCGACCTTTAATTGAATTGAAAACCAAAGAGAAGAGTCGTAAAAACAACATAAAACATCACTAACAATATCAATAATTCTTTTCTACTCCTCATTTAACTTTGTTCGTTTTCTTTGTTGCCATTTTTTTTTCTACGTTGCATACAAACACTTGAAAAAATAATTGTTGAAAGAAGGAAAATATTGTCGTCATGACATACTATCAATATATTCAATAATATACAAGTGCAATTAAATTCTTTTGCTGCAATGGTACTGTAATAAATGTTTTATTGTTGTATTTAATTTGTCAATAAAGCTTCCTTTATGTTGGACATACCCCAGTGGGTTGCATACACACAGCAAGAGGTTATTGCGCTTAGTACGTATCTATGTACAGTAAAGAGACATATAAACGTGCGTTGGTGTTTGCTGCTCGGGACATCCTGCGAAAGAATATTGCATTTATCTATACGTACATGGATGTAAAGTCTCGACAAACCAAAGGCGCTTAGCGCATCAGTGCAATGAATATGAGGTAGAGAAGTGTGTGACAAAGTTGAACAACACAACAGTGAGTTGAACAGCGAATGATTAGAGATTGTGTGGCATTGCAAACGGCAATGAGAGTACGACGACACTGTACACTGTACAGCTGTATCATTCTTCATTCTATAACGACGAAATCATGATAAATACATTGGTGTATGTGTATAATTGAATAATTGGTAAAATATGACTTGCAGTTGATGCAAGTGATTTTGTAGGTTATTTATGAATAGTTCCCAGGAATTATTTTATATTCTCCATCAGTTTATTGTTCTTTTATGATATTGGATAGTTCCTGATACAATTCATGACTGATTTATTGGAAAACAAATGTTTGATGATGAAATTCAAACTTGAAAATTGTCGAAAAGTAAAGTGTTATGTCGTGATAAAGAAAATTTTCAGAAACTAGAGTGATAACATATTATATCTTCATTGCAAATACAACAAATGTATCGAAAAATGATGAAAATATTATTTAAAGCTGAAATTTCACTCCATAAAATTACGAAAGTACCTGTACGTCATAGTATATGTCTATCTACAGTTGCCTGGCTAGCTCAGTCGGTAGAGCATGAGACTCTTAATCTCAGGGTCGTGGGTTCGAGCCCCACGTCGGGCGGGTATTTTTTTTTTTTTTTTTTTTCATTTTCAACATTTCATTCACAATTATCCACAATTCGATAAATGACACTATTGGAATATACACACAAGTAATCATTTTATGATAATGTGTCATTGCATTATTTTTTAATGATGAATAACGCGCTTTTCTTCCGTGGTAACGCACTTCACGGAAGTAGAAGAATTATCGTAGGGTGGCGTGAGAAATAGCAAACTGAATGACTTATCCATTTATTTTTCATTAATGTAAAAAGAAAATGGGAACACGTTATTGTTCCCAAGCCGATTCTAATTGCAAATGAAAAATTGAATAGAATTCATATTCATCAAAGAGGGTGGAAGTAATAATAAATGTCTGTTATCTAAATAGATAAACATATACATACATGCATCAGGATAACAACAGCAGGACGAGGACAATGACCTTACTATACATTCTCTATATCCACTGTGTAACGTGTTCTCTATACAATCACAACGTATAGATTAATCATAAGTTGTATGACAAATAATTCGATCACTTCCCCATTTTTTTTTATTCCCCAATGTGCTTAACTGCAATATTGATGAGAAATAAATTAGTCCAACTATTTTTATTAAATAATAAATGACAGGAGTTTGTGGATAAAGAGAAGGAAATATTTTTGAATTTAATAACAGTGTCAATGACTATAGAAGTTGATGTGGGCAGTTGATTATATGGTCAAGCCATGTGTAAGCTTGAACAAAATTGCTGATCTACCCTCTGACAATCTCATTCGCACTCACCAACTCACCCTCATGAGTTGGGGTAGTTTGCATAGACACGTAATGCACGAAAGAGTTCAATGGCATTGTCCATCATATGCATACAAAGGCAATATGGACATTGAGCTCAGTCGTTATGGAAACGCCAAGTGCAACACACACCACGACTTATTCCCTTTTAAGTAATATATAATTACGTGGGTGTATGATTCTTATGGTGTGTGTGTGTTGTACGTGAGAGAACCCCTCGCAAATGTTGTTCTAATTTTTTTGTTGTTGTATAGTTCTGCTGTTTTAATCTGCAAAAATATTAGATTCATTCTTTTGTTACTTGGTTTCATTCAGTTAGATGTTGTTTCTTTTAATGTATCCTTGTTAGTTGATTTGCTTTGTAACTTTTGGAAATTCATTTCTTTTGGTGGATGACGGAGTGAAGTTGATGAAAATAATTGTCAAACTGAGTAAATATTTGCGTCAAGTTGAAACCATTCAAAATGTCATGAGCTGTTTCATATTCAAAATGACAATGGCGCAATTTTAATTATCCATTCATATTTGATTATATCACGGTACGATGTGCGACTGTTATAAATTTTCTAAATTATTCATCGTGTGGTATTAGTCACTCAAAACGTATTTACAACATTAGATAAATTGCGCTCACATAATCATGAGATTAGGCACATCCGGAAGAATTACGAATTACGTGACTCAAGACGATATCGCGGACGTACTTAATAAATTAATTTTGTATTCATTAATCGAAGTAGTAACAAAAGGAGTAGAAAAAAAAGTACATTCCCCATTCTCGCCCACATTAAATAAACAATACTAATCTGCCAGTATGTTTTATATCAGTAATAACCATCAGCAATCAACAGTACTTTCAATTTATTATTCCTCCACATTCATTTCTATTAATAAATAATGTTACATCATCTCTAAATTCTCATAAATCGCATTAATATTTGTGTTTATTGAAGAACACCCACGATATATCAATCGTTTATTATTAATGTATTTACGAATGAAATACAATTTACACATCAGAAAATTTATAACCAATGTTAAGTTTTATTTAAAATAATGTTTAGATGATTCGTCACCGTTTTCAAGTAATCACCAACTGCAAAATCATACGAGGGAAAATTTCCTGGTGTAGAGCAATGAAATTTCGTACAAAAATTTCCACTTTTAAAATTCAAAAAGAAAATATAACGCAAATAATATTATTTCGCGTTCTTAATCAATGCACACGATGATGTCATAGTCATTAAACACTTCTAATCTCAGTTCACTTCTGTGCAGTTGAATTATCGACACTTTCAAACTATATTCCACAAATAATTCTACGACTAAAGTTTTTTTCTGGAAAAAATCCAAGTGGTACATTATTTTTCTTCAAGTAAAACAAAAATAATGGAAACATTTTCCTGGGTCATGTATTTTTGGAGCTTTGAAAAGACAACACGTATATAAACAAAAAAAATAATACGTGCCCATTTATACATAAAAGAATCTTTTCATAAAAAAGAAAAAGAGTAATTGAAAAGTAGAACAAGACAATGGAGAAATGGGTCAAGGTGTACACGTATGAATATACATTTCATGTGCATTTCATAATCCCACACTTGTGTGAATGAAATTGTGACAACAGAGACGTTGCAATTCACGTGTGCTATAAAATGTACATTTAATTTATGTAGTTGAGCAAAAAGGTAGTCACTGCCACAACTTCCATTCTGTGTACAGGTACTTCTCTCTACTTTCTCTTTTTTTCCTTTTCCTTCTATAATTTTTCTTGCAATATTATACCACATTTATTATTTTTTCAGTGTGCTCACTGTTTTATTTCATTCAATAATTTCAAATCATCTTGAAATATTGAAAAGAAAATTATCAATGGAAAGTTAATTTTTTCTTAGAAGTTTTGAATTTTTCTCTTTTTTACTCAATAATGTTTAGTAAATGTACGAGCCATGGTAAAATCAAAGCAGCAAGAGGTATAGAAGTTCCGAATGATCGGTTGCACGTCCGTTCGGAGAATGGGCCGCGTGCCCGTCGTACCGATGAGAAAGTACCGTTAAATAAACTACAGAATGAGGAGAAAGAGTTTACCGAGTATATATACATGTATATTTATCTGTATATGAGAATGAATGATTAACAGAGATGTAGCATGTGAATGCGTTTGCTCGATCATTTTGTCTTGGGTTTGAATTGTACTGCAACAACCATGAAATAATTATTGTGAAAATGGCGGAATGAGAGAACTCAAAAATAAATGATGGAAAAAATAGAAATGAAAGGTAAAGAGTGAAAAATGTTGTGAGAACTTTATAGACGACGAAATTTAAACAAAATTTAAAGTGTGACGATAGTTACGAGTTAGACAATGAAGAAAAAAGATAAATTTAACGTAAAATGACGAACATTTATCGCATTAGTAATAGTTATCTCACTATCCATTTATTTATTTCTATTTTTAGTCTAAGAACTAGAAATGCTAATTTCAATATTTTTTTCTAGTAAATTTTAATAATGAATTTTTATTTGACTGTTTGACATTTAGAAAATTGGTTTCACTTTCTATTTCAACTTCTCTCACAAGATTTTATTAGAATTGTCTTGTTGGTAATAAATGGAAAATAAGAATCAATAAAACAGGATAAAGAAAAACAATTCTCATCTATAAAGTAATATTCACTCCGTCGTTTATTCTATACCTGAGCTTTTCGAGTAGTGTTTATGTAAACTCCATTCCATTCTCTCGATTATTTTCACTATTTTGGTGATTATTATATGGTCAAGAGAAAAACCTGTTTCGAACTCTCTCCTTGTCTATGGTCTTGATTCTTCACTAAAACTAAAATCAAAGAAC
The DNA here is from genome assembly GCA_018881525.1 of Meteorus sp. PSUC_FEM 10030008. NCBI lineage: Eukaryota > Metazoa > Arthropoda > Insecta > Hymenoptera > Braconidae > Meteorus > Meteorus sp. PSUC_FEM 10030008. The sequence continues at coordinate 57,608 of JABMBR010007435.1, read as the reverse complement.
TTGATTAGAATTCTATCTTGTACCATTCGTGTATTCTTTCTGAACGATGAATATTATCATCTGATGATTCAACTTTTATTTTTTCTTATCATTATGAGAAAAAGAAATATAAAAATTAGGCGACATTTAATTCCAATTTTACCGAAAAGAAATTTTAGTCTCTGTGAATATTTCGTTATCTCTCGAATGCAATTAAAAACTAAAAAGTTTTCATGTCGATTTTATCAAGTTTTACAGTCCCGTTTATTTCAAAGATAAAGAAATTATCTCTATGGAAATTCATTTAGTTTTTCCAGAAAATTGAACGAGTAAATCAAAAATCCAATTCAATCGCTCAATAATTATTGCCGACGATTTAATAATGCAGAGCACTCGATTGAATATTCGTATTTGCACTGTTTAAAGTAGGTATGAATATCTACAATGTGAGAGTGTATGTGAAGGACATTCCAATGGCAACAACAACCACTGCCTGTTTCCCGTCTCCATCTATCCCTCTTTTCATTTTTCATTCTCTCTTCCTCTTTATCCAATGCCTCCCCATCGTTTTTCTCTTCCTTCATTGCTCGCTCTCATATTTTTTGTTCACATGGCAATTCACCAGTAGCACCTGCTGCTCTGCAACATTCAAGACATTGAACTTATTCAATTCATAAACTTCCCAACATAATTTAATATGTATAAACAATTTCTCCTTTTTAACTTGCATAATTCTATAAGATTGACAAATCGCATTTAATAAATATGGAAAAATATTCAAATCCACAGATTTCTAATTGACATTCGATTTTTTTCCTTCATCAATTTATTCCCCACGTGTCACTCCTTTTTTTGTGTATTTTATTTTTCCCCCCCACTTCAGTCTGTAATTCCATTTATCTCACTGACACAGACACTCTCACTCGTTCTCTCTCACTCCTCGTCTCACATGTTCGTTCAAGAGAGTCCCCCATTGGAATGTTTCAGACCTTCGTTGCCGCGTGTGCACATACTGTACTGGGTATCCATCTGATCGACAGTGTGAATAATCAGGAAGCTGTTACGTCGATCCCGTTCGTGTGTAATGTAGCATAGTCTATGTGGGATTAAATCTGACAATTTCATCTCATCTATTTTGAAAAGAAATTCCTCTATTGAACGTACACATAGAACATTTCATTGCATATATGAGTAGTCGAAAATTCAAGACGTCAATAATTTTCTTTTCAGTCTGGGGATGGTATTACAGAAGATCTTGAATGCAATTCCAATTTTTCAGTCTCCCTATTTCAATTTCTTTTTTATTATGGGACCCACATAACCTATCAAATCACATCACAAATATCAACAAACACTAAATCTTGTTTCAACAAAAACATCCGTAGAGAAAGCAACTAACCATTGAAATAGAACATCAAAGTTTTCTTTTCTCAATGCAACAAATTCCATTCGTTCAATAAAATAATGAAATTGCATAAAGTGAAGGGAGTGAGAATAGGGAAATAAAGGTGGAGACTATCTTGCGAGGCTCATTAATCGTGGATTGCGATTCAAGCCATCTATTGTGACCGTGAGAGCAGTGTTAAACTGCCACGTGGCGCTCTGCACAGTTGGGAATGTTGTTGAGCTACATACATTTTAATTCATAAGTATATAAAATTTATCCGACTTTATATATTTATATATATTATTACATACACATATGAATATACATATTATTGTGTACATGCGTATTTTTTCTTCTTTGCATATATATTTGTATGTAATGTGGTCCCGTGCATTCGAGATGTCTGTGCAAATGTGCTTCTATATATCTATAAACTCATATACAATCCGTGACCTAAGCGTGCGATCTCGGATCTCTCCACTCGTGAGAATTGCAATGTCGAATAGAAGGGAATCGCGACGGGCGGGAAAGTTGAGACTTATTCGTTCAACGCTTCACTTCCTTCTTTGAGCGTTAGAGCGAAAACAAATATTTGAAGTGTAGAAAAAGAAAGAAAAACGAAAGAAAATGGTAATAATGAAAGGTAGACAAAGTCAACTCCTGTATTTTGTGGTAGCGATTTTGTATCATTTTTGTTGTGGAGAATTTTTTTTTTCGGTTTTGCTTTAAGGAACAATTTTATTTTGATAACTTGTATGGGTAATGAAATATAATCTGATATTATTGGACGATGAGAATGTGTTATTATTTGCCGACTTTTAATTGAAAATCGAATTGACGTTGAGTAAAAATAGAATCCCGGCACTGACCTACTGTTAGTGGTGTAGCTCAGTGATTAGAGACACGTAATGTTGCGCCTCGTTGGCTCGAACTTCCGCTTAAAGTGATGGTAGTGATGCGTTCAGGTAAAAATCTCATGAGAGTATGCGCGTTGGAGGCAGTCATGCAGATTTATGTTCATGTACTGATGGTAGATATGAAGAAAATCACATTTTCATACGCATAATGAATTCAGTATATTAGATATGAAATTTATTATTTCTATTCTTTTGTTATAATCGTTATTGACGATGATGTTATTCAATTATTGAATTTTGCGTGAGTATTGTTAGGAAAAAAAAAACATTGACAATAAAGTGTTGTTCTACTTTTCTGCAACTCATTGCAAGGTCGTCGACCCAGCTTGTATAAAATGTCTGGCGAGTGTACAACTCAACAGTATAAAGTACTTCTGCCCTAATCGACCCGGTCACTTCTTGTCTTCCCAGAATAAGAACTGACCAAATCCGGACTGTATTTCGTAGTTGCTGTTGCAGAGTTTGTATGATGCATGAAGTTTTTTTTTTTTTTTTTTTTTTTTAAATGTCATAGGTCACTCTGTGTGAGTTAACTTTTATTTCTTCCTTTTTGTTTTCTCCCTGTTCGTCAGTCTGTCAACATGTTTTCATCTGGCAATTGGAATCATGGATAATATAATTGTACTGTAAAATTTCTATTCTAACCTATCAATGACATGTTATTCACTTAATTATATGATTGTTTAGGTATTCAGTTGATTTAAATGAAAAGTAGGATTGTTAATTAATTCAAATACGACTTAAACTTGTTATTTAGCTGTTTACTTTGTGGAGTTTGAACTATGAAGTTCATTGATTTTTGCTATCAAAATGTTGAAAATTAGGTTATGTGATCGTATTGTTATGAAAAAATAAAAACCTCTGATAATTCATTAATGTGATGTTTTATCGTTAAGGGATAAACCATAATAAAACCACACAATCCAATATTGAAAAGGAAATATCGTTATTGGAAGTTATTGGACAAAATTTTTGCAATATTTATCCTCATATAAAATTTCTTTTCGTCGGTGTATTCATTTTGCAGAATATTATAAAATTGTGTTGGAATAGTGGACATGATTGAGGTTAGTTGTTGACAATCAGAGGTTGTTCATTTTATGGGAACGCATAAATCAACAGAAGTATACATTTGAATCATAAAAACTTGATGGACAGTGACCTCAAAGGGATCGAACCACCACACGTGACCACAGTCTGCCGACAGAACCAGACAATAGGATATATACATATATAAAGTCATGCGAGAACTCATCGATTAACGAATCCCCAATGTGTCGTCACTTTTTCTTTTCTACACCTGAATCAACTCTGTAATATTTTCTCGATTTTTTATATTATCCCATTAGCACTTTACTTCCTGATATTCACAATTTTTATTTTTATTTGCACAACTATTCAATCTATTCATGGAAAGAAAAATACTATGCAAATACAAAATAATAATAATACGAGGGATAAAAAATGAAATTGAAGTGATGAATCTTCAACCGTAAGTGAAACATTTATTGGAAGTGAGAAAAAAAATTTTCATTATTCAGAATTTAATTTATTACTCCAATATATTTTTTTACTGTGACACAAGACATTGAAATATTGTTTGACTTGTGTTCCGGGTGGTGCGAACATGACGTGTCATGAATATACGTGACTTTGGCATATCGCCAAAAAATAAACACACTGGAGTTACGATGACACCTTGATAAACACAATCTTGTCCACATTTCGACTCATTGTTTTCCTTCCACTTCAAATATCTTTTTATCTTCACTTTCTTATCAATTTATTCCGGCATTAAGGTGAAATGTTGTTGATTATTTAATCGATAATTCAATAACCCATTAAGAATTATCACGTGCACAAGACAAAACACGTACGATCATAATTAGAAAATGTTTAATAATACCTCAACTCATTACTGCTTTATCAAAGTAAATGACCTGATATGAATCGAAGTTGTGACGAAATTGTTAAATTAATATTGAATCCTCATTATTCCAATTATTCCGTTGAGACTGGCGGCATTGAATGCATATCTAATAATGACATTCAATATATTTTTGTTACAGATCACAGAACCAAACAGATAAATAAAAAATGGGTTGTATGTCGCAGTGTGCCAAGTACTTTCTCTGCTTCTTCAATTTCGTATTCTTCGTAAGTAAATTATACTTTCACAAATATTTTTAGATTGTAGATATATTATGTAAATGGACATCATAATGTATAAATAATTCGATAACTACTGATAAGATAGATGAAATAATAGTGTTTAATATACATTTGACATTCTTGGGTTGGTTGAGCCGTATTTCAAACACATCAATTGTCATATTATGATAACAATCATATCTTCTTTTATCACACCCGAGATGAAATGTTCATTGTTTTCTTTTTGATTCATCTTCTATATAAACACTCATTTTGTGATAGTCTCCAGTGAAATAACTCGAAATGAGGTTATGTATCTATTTACTTTTCATGACATACAATATAAACATGTTACAATCATTCACAAATGAATATTGACGCACGGTAAATATTTGTGTAGATATCAATTCAACTAACTGTTTGATTTCCCTCAGGTTGCTGGTGGAGCAGCATTGACAGTGGGAATATGGCTGATAGCTGACCGCAGTTCATTGACAAATCTCATCAGTAAAGTCGATCAATCAGATATTTTGGTAAGTTGATGAAGCTGATGGAGAAGGATACCAGCAGAGAATCTTGGACATGACTATATGTCCTCATGTGATCTTAATGGAAGATGAATGTTGGGGTATTAGTGCGGAGAAATAATGTGCCAGGGAATGCTGATACTTTTGAAAAATATTGGGAGATGAGAATAGTTGGGTCGCAAACCTACTCATTCAACTGCGTGATCCCTCATATCTATTCTCAGAAGATGAAAGAAGCTTGAGGGTTGGGTGTCAGTGAACTGAGAGTCTATTGAGACCTGAGTTTCATTGATGTATCGGATAGGAATGCACGTGATTCAGGAGACTGGAATCTGTTACACGGGACAAAGAACGAATCGATTCTAGAAGATTCTGCAATAAAAATTGTGATATGGATTTGATGTGATGGTGAATTTTCTCAATGTTGTTATTGATTTTGATTCTCAGTACCACTCACACTGGAGCAACGTAGTCAAAGTGGAATGAAAGGGAAACCTCTCTGAATAGGAAATGTTCCTTTTGGCCACCTGTATGCACCATTTTATGTAATTTGGTTCAGGTCCAAATACCTCATGTCATACTGCGTCGAATTTTTGTTTTCATTTTCTCCGATATCCCCTTCTCTTGGCGCATCTTACACAAATGTAACCGATGCGCGTGAGACAAAGAAGGGGAAGAATAACAGTCAGAGATGATGATATTTCTCTACTTAGCGATAAAAGAAACGTGGATAAACTAAATATTTGTATTTCCATCTTGATTTAATGTACAAATTATAAAGGAACTAGGAATTATCGTGTTGAAATAGGACAGTCAATGATCGTGTTTGGATTGATATAAATGGAATGCAAATAATTTGCGTCATTTCCATAACTGAATTTATATTATTTTCATGCTCTGAAACTTCAATTCATTGTTATATAACAAACAACTGTTTTGAATATGCACCCGATGAAGCGAATCATATTGGCGAATGATGAGGACCCACTTGATAAAGCGGAGGACGAAAAGAAAAAAAGAATAAAAAAATCATGGTGTGATGCAATGATTTCGTCATACTCGACTTGTATAACTCGATTGGCTCCCTTTGAACCAAACTGCAATGTATACGATGGTGCTGACTTTCTTCTCATTCCCACGGATTAAACCACTTTCAGCATCGCACCAGTGCATTGATGTGCCATCGCCAACACCACCACACCCTGCTTGGCCCTTCACTTAAATATTTCTTACGTTTTATCGTTATCCTCTTTTCACTTACTCTCTCCTATTTTTTCTTTTACACAAGGAGAACTGAATCTCATCGCAAATTTATATTGTACGCTTGAGTTGCTTGTAAAATTGGATTTCCTCTATAAATATTTTTCATGCATACACACATATGAAGATATGAGTCGTAATATTTCAAAGTTTATGAAACTTTTTGAAGAAATATTGACAAACTTTTCTTTATATCTGGAAATAATTCAATTTTGAACAACAGATAGTTTTGAAAAATTGCATCAGTTTAAAATTCAGATTTAGTTTATTGGAAAACTTGTGTATTCGAAGATTTCCAGGATTGAATGGACGTTCATATCACCTCATTTTGAACAGTCACACGTGACAACACGAAACTTATGTGATTAATTTGATAAATGGACGGACATTTTGCGCTTGATGTTTTACAACTGAATGTGGGCGTTAGGACTGTTAACAACACATCGTTAAAGTGTACGCGAGTTACCTGCAATTTATTATTATTACCCCCTTAGTGTTAATTAAGACGAACTAAATTGGTGATTTCGTAATTAAGAGAGAGAAAGGAACACGTGTGAAGGGGTTTCGTGGAAGACGCCGACATTGTATTGAAATCAGGTGGAGATGCTTGAAATAAATTACATGACGGAAGTGAATACGTTCGAAAATTATCAGAAGAGATCGAAAATAAAAGGCAAAAAATTTTGTCGAGTCCTTCGCTATTTCTTTGCATTTTTCAACTGCAAAATTTCAACGAGATTTTTTTTTCCGATGTACCATTTTGGAATAACAAGGTATGAAAAAAAGTTCTTCATCCGTACAAATGATATTGAACTGAAAAATATGAACGTCGTTATGTAAAGGAATTAAAATTGACGGAATGAATGGAACAGTGGTGGAAATTCAAGTCGAAGAGAAAAAGAAAAATTATAATTTTTTTTTCTTTTTACACAGAAATAAAAAAATCTTGAAATGAAATGAGAGAACACGTCGAAGATCGATTACGTCCTCGTGTAGACGTAAAGTATATAAATAATATATTTTTTCTTCTCTCATTTTATTCTCGTTATTTCATGCATCGGTGATGATGATACGAAAGCGTTCCTAATTATTCAACGTTGAGACGAACTGAATACCCGTGCGCACATTTTGTCGACAGCGAAAACAAAGACTTAATGAACACTTTCCATAGTAATTTCACTTTCGGAATCTTTGTCAGAACTCATTAAAATATCATGACAAATATCTTACATTTCATCAATAGTTATACGAGAACATTCATGAGTATAATGAAAAATTATTTTTTACTACTCTGTGAAGAGATTAGATATTAAACGAAATGGAAAGTACAGCAATGTCTTCATATGAAAATCAAATATCAAATGTACTAATTAGAAAACAGAGGTAAATAAACGAAGATATTGCAAAAAGTGTAATAAACTGTGACAAAATGAAAAATTCAATCTTGAATTTTCACATTCATGACAATGAACAATAAAAATTTTATCCTCTTTGGATGTGGAGTATAGAAATAAGAGAAACAATTCAACATCAAATTCAACTCTGCCATGTCCAGCGTCATCAAGTGAACTGAAATATAAAAATTATCCAAGAAATTCTCGAATCCTTGACAAAGCGGCTGCGCTCGTTCATTTCAATTGTGTCTCCATCAAATGCAACAAAGTACACAAAGTTAAGAACCCATAAATCTTACGCGAATGAATAGAAGAATATTTCCATGCTCGTCACAATACAGTTGAAGTAACTTCCGCAAATAATTCCCAAGTAAACAATGTCTAGACATAGAAAATTAATCAAAAATGAAAAAAATAATATTTATCTTTGACAAACACAAATGCTACAGACTATTCAGTAATTATTATTAGCCCATCTACAAACCATTATTCACACCACAATAATATTTTACAATAATTCAGTGACTTCAGTTTTGAGAGTGCGTTTGTACTTGAATCGCCCACACGTAAATTCACTGACACTCTGTGGCTCATGACAGACCGCTCAATCATCTCGTATGAACGCGAATTACCGATAATTACTTCGCACTCGAATGTCTGTGTTCATGTCATGGCCAATTTCGTCTCAATTCCATCACGAAAGAAAAAAACACGAAAGTACAACAGGAGAAAAAAAAAACAAAAAATACATCATTAAATTCTCTCGGTCAGCTGACACGCTATCATATCCAATTCAGAATTCCAATAGTAAAGCCAAGCGAATTAATAAAAAAGGTGAAAACCACAAGCTGATAAATTCGTTCTAACGGTTCTTCAACCTTTGTGTAAGAAAGAAGTGGCAAAATATATCAGTAGAAGCAAAACAGCGAAGATACAAAAATGATGAAGAACAATAGAAATAAAAAATACAAATGACAATGAGTCAAAAGAAAAACTTTTGTCTTGTTGCCTTCTTATGTACATCTCAATGAAAGGGAAGTGGCCACACCTACGTACATAATACACTCAAGCACTTGATGATGCAAATGGCAGGCTGTAAACAAGAAGGTTGGCTATTCTAACCAACCAGTATCATCGTCCGATGTGAGCAGTATCACATTAGGATTCACAACCAGACTCGTTCTCGGCCAGTTGTTACATACACGTCAGATATGTTCATGCACACATAGATATAAACATATATACATTGATATACATAATCATATATTTAATTTCAAGCTTAAAGAGGTCAGGGCACTCGAGCTTTATACACTTAATGCTCACAAATTGACATTATGCATAAAGATATTACTATTATACGTATTTATACGACTTTGACGCGACATATTGAAGAAGTAGGAATGAAATCACCGTTAGAATTGAAATTTATACACGTATTCAAGTCGAACATACACGTGAATACATAAAAAGCCCTCCCTTTATTTTTATGTGTCGAAAAACGAGACATTTAAATGAATGACTAATTTTTTTTTTATTTAATTAACCCAATTCAAGGTTGATTAGGTAGTGCATGAATTTATTTTGTTGGCAGGTTTCAATTGGACAATTTTTGTGAGTCAACTCGTGACAAAATGGAAAAAAGAAAATATAGTGGACCCATGTTTATACACATCACACTTGAAAACTCTTCATAATTTACTTGATTAAGTCTCTCGTATATGCTCATTTATAATTATTCATGACACTTGAGGCGAACAAACAGGCTGTTGTGTGTATAATAATTTTGGTAACACAATTTCTTTTTTTTTTATGCAGTCAGCATGACAAGTTGAGAAAATACTGCGAGCGGAATTACAAAAAAGTAAAAGTATCCAAATTAAACTCTCACCATTATGATACACAATGTTAATATTAAAATGGATACATTTGTGTATGCAGGGAATGTAGACGTGATCATGTCAGTAACAATCATTTAATGATTTATTTTATTATATAGTTCCTCTCTCATGTTAGCATTCTCAATAATAATACACCTGCAGTGAAAAAAGTTAATAATTGCGCAACAACGTCGAGAGATACATTGGATAAAGTGCCTCGATGATCTCGACAACACTTGCATAATCCTAAATCCAGTCCCGGAAAGTGCGTTGATGTATATTCGTGCGTTATCGTATGAAACATGAATAATATTAACTGTGTACGTGTCGATGCAGCAGGTATGGAAAGAAATATCACTTTAGAATTCACGACACGATTTAATGGGTTTTATTTTTTTTGTGATTGTCAAGTACGCTATTGAAATAGTTTGCTCAGTATTGTAGAAAAATAGTAAAGACTGTTATTTCTGTTCCTGTATTTTATTATCGCTATTTTTTTTTATTGCAGCGCTTCAGGCGAAATGTATCAGTACACGCACATTGGAAATGACCATCGAAGTTTCAACTTGATATACAACATTGTGATAAATGGATGAACACAATTTAATACTATAAAAATACCTCATCAAGTTAATTGGTCTTTGCGCTTGCTCATGGTTCATGAGTACCTTTTCAGTGTGGTTACAATACCATGAGTAGAAAATGAAGGGTAGTGAGAAGTGTACCTCTTATGAAGACCCTACAGGAAAAGAGTAAAGTGATACGGCACTCTCTTTTGAAACGTAAAAGTTCGGATACACCCTCTTGCACTCATTCATATCAATAGTGAGGCGCATAGTAGCAACAGACGTTGTACTCTGCTATAGAAGAGAAATTGAATGTTTAATGCTTGAAAGCAGGATAATTCAAATGAAAACATCAGATGCAAATATTTTATGTTGCTATTATTTTTTTTTTTTTTTTCGCAGCCTTCATTGGCAACGACCTTCAATAGAGTGAAGTTGCGCACGCGCATTATTAGTCATGCTACAAACATAAATAATGATTGGTAGTGTCCTTTCCAACAACAAATATTACATCATCGTCAAGTGAGAAACACCGACGTAATAATGCATACACCAAACAATAAAAATAATATCAGTGAAAATGAGATGATGAATAATTATGACCCAGTCAACACCCACCATGCTGTATTTAATATGTGTGCTGAACTGTACAAACTATGTGCTAGAATTTGTACATTGATGTTAATAATCGTTGCGTCACAGAGACGGCAATTATTCTCTATACACAATAATTATTCATGTTTAACATCGATCAATTTCACATTCAGTCACTGCATCAGAAATGTCTTAGCGATCACCTGTCAACCAACAATTACCTCCCAATAATACTTCGGTCTAACGAATTTCAAATGAATCGTTCCTTATTCTCAAGTGCCATTACATTTTTGGATATTGCCACAAATTGAGTGACAAATTTCATCAACCAAACTTTCGTTAAGAATCAATTTTATGGTGTTGAAATAAAAACATGAATCATGATTTATAAACATTGTACTCTTTCCAGAGTTAATTGAGACAATGGCGTGACGTAATGTAAAAACTTTAATGGTAAAATGTCAATTCATACCATGAAATTGCATTCAGAGAGAAGGTTGACAGTCTAATTAGAATAACCTTAACAACGTGATTTCAAATAATTGTAACTCATTTCATCCATGTCAATACCTGGTTCATTGCAATAGACAAGTCATTTATTGTTCATGATATAATATCGTGCACGGTCCCTTGTTCTCTCTTGATATCATGCTGGACGTATTCAATTACCCATCCAGGAAATACCCAGTGAACATAATTTTGCAATAGCAGATGCATCCCACTGTGCTAAATAATTAGTACCACTTCATGCTGCTCATGCGCTTGATTCGTCCTCCCTTATATCAGCAACATCGTCGGTGATGATCGAAAGCGCTGCGTGTGATGCATCAAAGTCATTTGATAACTTATGCTCAAATAACTGTACATTAGGGCTGATAGTTTGCAATCACTCATTACAATTGCAAGTGAATTCCAAAGTAATGTCGATAAATGGCAAATTGTGATAAAAAGATATGAATTGACCGTAATATATAGGTTATAGTTATAGTTAATGAGTACTCGTGTATGTCATCATATCCCTGGCACACATGAAATAGAGAGCATCGATTTCATTCTCTTACTCCGTGACCTAATCTACTAAACGACTGAAACAATGAATTAATCAATATGGACCTCTATAATCAGAGGTACCCCATCAGACTAGGCAGAAATATTGCGTTTTTGATATTTATTTAATAATTTTGTATAGTATAAAAATTAAAGTGTTTTTTATTCATAATTATATTGCGTGACTAATTATAATTATACACTACACAAGGGATTGTTATTCTGTTACAGATGGCAAACTTTTTTACGTTGTTTTATTGTTTTCGGAACGTAAAATTGCGTGAAACTGACGAAGATTGTTGTTTTGATTCAGACACGCGATATGTTTGTTGAGATTGAAATTAAATCTAATGAAATGATTAACACTTGGAAATGTATATTTCGTCTTTGACCGAATTACTTTGAACTTGAGGTAGAGATCACGCTCATAATATCATTGATGAAAATATCCTGATTTCCAGGTCTTTCATTGAAAAGTATCTCCGTTTCTGAAAAAAGGAAGGAGACAAGAACTTGTCATCAGTCACTGCTCCCAAAATCATTTTGGAATTAGTGTGAAACAATATTATGAACGAAGAACTTTAGAGAATTATTCTGAGCCCATGAGTTTATTTTTAGCCAGGATATTCCAGGTCAATTCCTCATTCTGATGTTATTATGAAGTTATGCACACCTATTTACCTTTAGTGGCGTAAAATTAACCTCGAAATCTGAGCTCTAGACACCTGTTTTTATACCTTCATTTTTTTATCATGATTATATGTGTGAATCCAAGACATAAGCACAATATATAAATGTATACTGACGTTGGCTAGATTGGCTGTCGTCGACCGCCTACAACGATCGATCGAGCTCGTTCCCCTAGCCCGAATAAACTTCACTCGTACACTTCAACATGTGTCTATATACGATGTCAAATGACATATCTATGCCCAAGATATAGATACGTAAATAGCTTCGAGTGCTCTTTTAATATGATAAAGTGAGTGATACACCGTTCAACAGGTCATCCAATTCTTTTCAAACCAAATAGTTATTGATACTTCTATTCAAATATTCACTTGTCTCCTGATGTAACGTTATTTATAATCTTCAATTCCTCGTCACATCTGAACTTGCTTCTTGAACCAAACATATAATATGAAAAATTTATTTGAATATCTTCAAGTAATTGCAGAGGTGGATGATGAAAACAGATGAACCTTGCAGGAAACATAAATTATTATTCCATTGATCAACAGGTATCTTATATGAACCTAACACTTGTTCCTCACCTTTTTCCTCATCCTCTCTTTTTTCCCGTCTATTTATTCTCATTCTCATGAATGTATACATATTAACAAAAATGTTTATGCAATAAATTTTATAGTCCTGAAAGGGTAATGGGTTGTTCTGGAATTACTCTGGCCATTGATTTCCTTGAGAGAACTTGAATATAATCGTTCACTGTACACAGGTTCGATCACATCGTGTGCAAGCTTTCACTTGCAACGATATATACCAACACAAGTTGTTTAATAAATTGCCATGTATTAGCACATGTCAATCTTACGTATACATAGACTACCAATTGACCGCTTTCATTATAGCTGGAATATTTTTTTTATTTGTGTTGTATTCATTTTTCATGCGTTCATTACTCTTTTGTTTCAGACGAAAACTGATACCGATGTGATAAGAATGATAGCCTATATATTCATCGTTGCTGGTGCATTAACATTTATCGTCAGCTTCTTGGGATATTGCGGTGCAATGTTCGAGTCCAGGTGTCTTCTTTGTGTCGTAAGTTCGTTCTGATTATTGATGTTAAATATAAAATCAAATGCAATCTAATCAGCAATGACAACTCTTTCGTCCACATTCAATTGATGGAGATTATTAATTTTCATGCTTTCTTCTGCAGTATGGAATACTCATCCTCGTTGTTCTGATTTTGGAATGTGTTGCTGTGGGCCTGGCATTTGGTCTCAAAGGCGATGTAAGCACATAAATGAACAAAAAATAATCCAATTTATGATGTTTGGTTTGATTCATATCAGCAATCATTTCATGCACGCGCTTAATTCGATTTCACAGGCGGAACGTGGTACAAAAGAGTTTCTCAAGAACACAATATCATACTATGCATCGAGTTCGGATAAGGTCGAGGCCGTGACGGTTGCGTGGGATGGAATCATGAGCCAGGTGAAGCCGCACTGTTTCAATTAATTAATATTCTCATTTTTCATTTTCATAAACTTGAAGAGATGAATAATGTGAGTATGTTCACCTTCTCTCATTTTCTCTTCCGGGTGTACAATTTTGTTACGGTCATGAAGATTCATCATCATCAACATTATCTCATACAACGTAGCAACTCTACACTAACTCTCACACAAAACGTACTCTCGATTATAATTTGCAGATGCATTGTTGTGGAGTCGATAACTATGAGGACTTTAGGAAACATTCAAAGTGGTCAGTAGCTGGACAGATGGTACCTGATGCGTGTTGTATGCGTGAAAACGGTGCGTTGAAGGACTCGAATTGCCCCGCGTCACCATCATCATCAAATTCGTATTATCAACAGGTGACTGAACATTCCGTTTCATTAGTTTTATCAGAATTTATCGTTGCGCCATTAGTGATTTGATTCCTACGTGACTCATATTTTTTTCTGAATGTTATCAACTTTCAGTATAAATTCAAAATATTTTTCCGCCCGCCGGGCCGAAAGCGCCACTTTTCGTCCCGCTGCGCTTAACGAAGTTGTCGTTTTCTGCCTTCGGCGATCGGAAAAATAGTATACGCACCTCGGGAAGTAATATCCTATTTTCAAAACTTTGAAGATAACCATACGATATTGATGTTTCTACTTACAGGGCTGTTATAATGTCCTGGTAAAGACAATTGAAGAAAATGCAGCGATAGTGATTGGTGTTGCAGCAGTTATCCTGTTTGTTGAGTTGCTCGTAATTATCTTGGCACTGTACCTGGCGTGTTGCTATTGGCGACCACAACATGGTAGGCTCGGAATTCAAGTTGATTTGAAATCATAATTTTCATTGATAATCATCCAAAGAAATGAAAATAAAAAAAAGATATTTAGATATAGAAATAACGGAAATGCACGCGGTTGAATTTTTTTTTGTTCTTTTTTTCTTACTACGTTATGATAATTTGTTTGAATTATATTCTTTTCTTCTTATTTTTTGTGTTCGTTTATTTGTTTGTCTGTTTCTCAAATCATTTGTGGGTTGATTGAATTTGCAGTTTATCGATGCGTAGAGCCATCCGGCAACGAATAGAGACTCACGAGAATGCTAAAAGTTGCGAGGCCCTCCGCGCGATTATCAATTGAGAAAGATGCCAATATGTTGAATATTCTGGCAATCATTTATTATTTATGAGTATATATTTCTGCTACTTTGTCTTTGATGGGCTCAGTTGGGCATTCGCACAATATATTTGAGTGTGCATTGAAACATCAAAAGATGACAAAAAAAATTCCGCAACTGGACACACGTAGTGTTTCTCATTTGGCGATAAACCAATGAATCACAATCGTGAGCGCCAATTATATGAATCATTACCTTTCGAATTCTATGAATCGAAAGTCAATATCGAAGGCGTATCTTCTTTTTATTTTTTCCTTTTCGTTCTTTTTCTATCTTTGTTTTCATCCTCTCACTGATTATCTCCTCGTATATACACGAATTTCTGTTTAGTTGAAGTTAAATTGCCAACAGTGCATGACATATTTATTCACAAATGTGCTTTTTCTATCGACATAAAATCAAAAGAAAAACAAAATCCCGTCGGAATTCTATTCGAAAATATTCATTGTAAGTTATCGGTTGAACGTTTTCCAGAATGGTTCTTACGAAATTATTACTCGTTATCGAACAAGACTACAATTATTGTTGTTCTGTATTACTCATCTGTCATATTTTTTTGCTCGCTTCGCAAAATTATTTACAAGAGCACTACGTTCTTCTAGCTTGCGTAGACGTGTCGTCAAGACAGGCCTGGTGAAATCGGTGATGGTGAATTGAGAGGATGACGGGGGTTCGGTGAAGTATATATAAGTTCTTCTCACTATCATTTTCTCTTTCTCTCGCTCTTTCTCACACCCTTACACTCATCAGCTCATTCACATCAAGAATTTTCTCTTGTGTTTTTTCTTTTGATTGTCATCTGCCTCACCCACAATGATTATTATCATTTATCTTTTTGTTTTTTTCTCTCTTTATTTCTTTTGCACAAAAGAAAATGAGGTGAAGGTGTCAATTGACAATTGACCTGTCTTTACGAGGGCGCTGTCTTCTTTCTCATCGTTATAACAATCTTCACTGTTCTTATCATCGTCATATTGCAAATCTCCAGAAACATTGTTTTCAATAAATAGTTATTCGTCTCTTCTTGTTATAAGCAAATGTATATTTTTAACCAGAAAAGATAAAAGAACAAAAAAGCATGTCAATGTCAGCTTTAGAAATTATTTTCCTATATAAAATCATGCATGAATAGATTATGATTACCCATTCCTTGCTGTCTCATAGATACACTGGCACAATTATATGAAAAAATTTAGAAACCTCACCGACAGTTTGGAACATATTTTATAATAATCAGCAGTTGATTCGTGTAGGTGGAAAATTTGCGACTAGCAACATAATTGATTCAGTAATGCATTGAACCCATCATGTCGCTCGTAGCATTTCTCACTAATCCAATTAAATGAGCAGCAGGCTAATAAGATTTAGAGTATCTACCGACTACTATCGTTGATGAGACAGACGACACGTTCATTTGCTACTTCCTCGAAAGTCTGCATAATTTTCCTCTATTCAAATTAATAAATATATTCACTATGAATTTTGAGTGCACGTGATGAATGTACCCCTTTGTTCTATCAAACTGTCGGCACATCTCTAATGATGCCTCATCCTTCCTGACTTTGTTCTCATAAAAATGTTTGTTGTTCGTATTTAGAAGGGCAGGAGTACATCGGGACGATGTTTCATCGCCTCTTACATAAAATAACAATCATAACTCCCTGCTTATGTTCCTCTGCATGTTTTCTGGTACGCTAAAAAATCGTTAAACGCAGTTGTGTCATTTTCTTCGTGGTAGTTCTCCCAGTGCATAAAAGTGGTGGAGGAACTAAATTAAATGTTTTTCCCTATAAAAACTTATGTGTAACCAATTATAGTAATAGTAATATTGATGATAATAATCATAACGAAATTATTTTCACTCATTTTCAACTCGAATATTAATTTTTTTCCAATGACGACACGCACTCTAGTAATTTCTATTGCAGTTGTAACTTCTTGGTGCTGCTGCTGACGAGGCGTAAAGAGCATGGATCTGTTGAGTAGTGCCTCCTAGCATTCGCACGTTGAGTCCGTAGAGGTCCTGTGCCTTGCTTGCTTGAAAAACAGAAAGAACGATACGATATGAAAGAAAAAAAAATTCAAGTATACAAAATTAAACAAAGAATTATCAGGACAAATACTACAATGTTGTTCAATATTGTTTGTTCACAACCAAAAAAAAACTATGCAAGATGAAAAAAATTAATAAAAAACAAAATATATTCAAAGTAATGATGAAAGCTCTTTCATAAGTGGCTGGCAATCGACCTCAATTTAATCAACGAGAAAAATCACTTATTCGGATTCTCCACTTTCATTCGGACCAATAGAAAAATAAGACAAAAAATTGATGTAATTGATGGAGCGAGACTGTACAGAATACGCAGAGTCTATCCAATGTATCACCAAGACATTTCTTTATTCTCTTTTCTGTTTCTTTCTTCTTTATTCTGAACTATGAATAGTTCGTTTAAGATGAATATGCGTGAATGAAAAATGAAATAGAAGGTAGGAAATATGGAGGGTAGAATATTATAAGGACGAGATTGGAGTTATGAAAATGTTAGAGTGGAATTATTTTTATTGGTTTCGTTTGAAATTAATTGATGAGATCTGCGCAACTGCCAAGACTCGCGCGTCAATCAATCAATGCATAGATATTGAATAAATATATATTTTTTTGTTATCCCATTGTGAAAAAACGAACTTTGATAATATGAAAAAAAAAAAAAAAAACAAAAATATATTGAAATATATTGTAAGTTGTTTCTCCGTCTAAGATTCTTCAAATAATTATCATTTGATAATTATTTGAACATACCACTTTCTTGTGCAGTGAATGTTCATGAGATACGAAATGAGTTTGTTCCGGAAATGTATAGTTCTTTTTTTTTTTTTTTTTTTTTGAAATATTGTAGGCTATGTAATGAGTTTCCCTTCTTTTTTCATTTTTTCGCATGCAATTCACGATGAATATTGTATTTATTCTCCATATCTTGTTCTCACAGTATTTGTATTCGTATACCCATAAGTGTACAAAAAGAAATTATCTATGTCAAATTTCCGACGCATCAATATAGAATTACGATAATTGTGTAATGTTTCAATGTTCCAATGTGTGTGTGTTCAATGAATATTTATTGTAATATGGAATCACATGGAAAATGTTTCAATTACGAATGATTGCTGAAGTGACATAAGAGTGCCACGTTATGCTCAGGATCTTCAATACCAATCCGAATGACAATTTATTGAATTAATTAATAAATTCTGTTATCAAAGCCAACAACATCTGAAACGTATTACAAAAATAATGAATAAAATTATAACTTGGTTCTTCAACCTGAGATCGAAGTGATCCATTCATGTAGAGAAGAGATCCCTGGAGGGACATCGATTGAACGTACATTATTGAACTTTCTTCGTCAATATGAAAATGATAAATTGTATATCAAACTAATTTTTAACGACGTTCAAATGCTTACTATGCTCGCAGATTAACAAAAGACACTGTCACTCTTTCCATGATATTATATATGGATAGAAACAATATAATTTATCGTTCGTTCATGTTCTACAAATGCATTGTTCAATATTTAAAATCGAGGAGATACAGTTGTTCATACAGCATTGGTCATACTGTTCTTAGAACTAAAAAAATTAACATTAATAGAATTGTGCATTGTAATAACAAAAAATATAATTCTTACACATTTATATAGAGACTGATAACCTCGACCTAAAAGTGTATATACTTTACTACACGATAATTACTAAACGATAATTCATTAATATCATATTATTAGTTTCATGAATAATAATTATGGTAATAAAGTGGTAGTGAAGCATTGATTTGTTAAGATTATTGAATGTTTTTTTTTGTAAAAAATGTACACAAAGTATGAAAATAAAAATTTTATATTATTCATAATTATTAAGTATTCTGTTTCCTTAGAGTAGTGATCGAAAAAATTCCTACCTTCAATATCCCACCGATACAACTCAATTATACACAAGTGGATTGTTGGAAAACCAACTCCTTTCGGCAAAACCTCGGATTTGATCATATTATGGTACTGATATAAAATTAACAGAATGCTTTGAGATTATTTGGTAGATCATTTGTGATTTATTGATTTTCTAAAAAAATAGTTGGATTAAATTACAGTGAATCAAATATGTATTCTACTTATGATTAACAATTTCTAAATTATAACTACGCCTTGCTTTATGTACACAATTATCAAATGTATTCATATCACGTTTTTACGCGAGAGAAAAAAGATGATATAGCTTCTGAAAACACCGATTCCAGTAGGCCACTTAATTCTCTCATTGAATTTGTTTCAATTGAAATGAACTGAAGAATTGCACGAAGGCCGAGGTGAATTCAATAATTTCTATTGCGGTGGTCCAGTCATCATTCCCATTGTGGGCATGCCTTGCATAGCATATGGGCCTTGAGGTGGACCCTGACCACCCGCCATGGGTGAATGCATCTGCATTGCCGGACTTTGAATTTGTTGTGTAGGTGTCACTTGACCGGCTGCAGGCGATGCAACGACCTTTACGGAGATAAACGAGAACTCATGGTAATTTTGATAATCGTAGAAGATTTGTCCCTCCCCCAAACCGAACAAAAACTATACCTGCGAAATGACGGGAGGCTCAGATGGCAGCGTGAGATTCGCGAGAAGATCACGAACCGCGGGAAAGAGTGAACATTCAGAAGGATTTGCACCATACTCGGCAAATCTCTTTAATTGCATTGACGCAGCTGTAGTTGCGGATGCTGGTACCGGATCACGTTTCTCTGCCAATTGTGTTAAATTTGTCGATATATCGTATACCAATGGCAACACTAATGAGGGCGGTTCTCCTTGGTAAGGTCCACCAATTCTTGTTATTTGTAGCTTGAAAGGGATAACAACAATAATCAATATGCAATTAGGATTTTATGAAAAAAAAGTGCAGGGATGTGATTATGAGAAGGGTACTCATATGACACGCAATATATAATTAGGATCAAAGTATACTCACGAAGAATAAAATTTTGCTCCTGCATAAGAGTACTGCTGCCATCCCTATGGGAACTATTGGTGTTGCCGAAGGCGGTATTCTCAAACACCATTGCACCGACCACTTTAGCTGTTGCTGTTGCACGAGACCAGGTACCAATTCGAATTTCATTATTTGCACGAAGTCTTTAAGTACATTGAAGGGTACGTTGAGCATTTTTCCGAAACCTGTCAATGTATTGGGTTTGTAAGGTGGTGCTGCTGCCCGTGTATCAAAGAATTTTTCGATAACTTGCAGCTCTTCAAGCGTCCACTGATCTTTATGTTCAGGTGATGGTTGAACCTTAATATGGAGTGACTGCAAATGTTGTGGATTCAGCCCAACACGACATTGCAATGTTTCAACTTTGAAATGAACGACGCCTGGTTCTGTACTATTGATTGCTGTTAAACAATCATCTGTTTGGATAAATCGTTGGAGTTGTCTACGCATGTAAACACAACCTAAAAATCGTTCCAATGGCGATAACTCAGGCCCAGGTAATCCAGCGGGATGTGGTGATGGTGAGCACAGTAAATCTAAAGCTTCATGTGTTAACAATGTTGGTACAGCACCAGCCCACGATCTTTGAGGCAGTACACGTGATATGTGACTACCAGCTTTATGATCGGGAGCCTGTGGGCTATGTAATGCTGAATGTCCTGGGCTTTGTCCAGGTCGTGCTGGCGATGGTCTCGGTACACTTGGTGATCCCGGCCAATTGGACGCCGCAGGGGAAGCCATGCTTTGCGATGATGGGAATGGACTACCATCGATATGTCCAGTTTGCATGAATGAGCTGGCTGGTGAATGACCCACTTGCACATTACTACACGGACCAGGTGATGATGTTGGCATTAATCCTGCCGGACTGGGGACATGCATTGGGTTCAACGGACTATTCGCAACCAATCCAGAACCAGGTGAAGGATGTGGTAACATATTTGGCGTGTTCGGCGGTAATGACGGTGGCGATGCGAGGTTGAACGACGTAGCAGGACTACTTCCAAAACTCTGATGTTGACTTGCTTGGGAAATATTTGCAGGATGTGGACTAGCTGGTGTATGCGGATTACTGCCAGATGGTGGTGTCAAAGGTGGATGGAATCTCAATCCATCACGCTGTTGAGCTGGTGATTGTGGGCCACCTCGATGATGGCTCATAAACCCGACACCGCTGTTGTCGCTGTCCATCGTTACTGGGGATGGTGGATTATCATCTTCTGATTGTGAACGACGTCTGAATACTGCACTTTCATCAACGTATTTCGAAAGGAATGTTTTAAGACCTTGTGTGGGTGTGAATTCATCGACGACATTACTTCGATCAAATCTGCTGTAAGCACCATCACGCAAACTTACGAGCCCACCACCCCGAAGTCGTAATTCCAAACAATACATTCCCTGGTATGCAATTCGCACTAAAGTAACGCATTGTGGCATTATTGTAAATGTCTGCACTGGAACTTGCGGCCGAGAATTGTGTACACCTAGTTGTGGTATTATTGGTAGTTTACTGATTGAAATAAGTGGTTGTAATGTCTCATTCAAAATTTGGATAATCTGTGCCAAGTTCTTGTGGCGGTTGAGATGCGCCTCGAGCTGTTCCTTCATCAAAGAATGCGCGTTTATAGTAGTGTTCGTTGGACTTTTCCCAAAAATGAATTTGAATGCTTTATCGTTTGTGCTCCAGTGGATTGTGACAGTCGCCCCTCGATTGGGACCATATGCCAATATCAATTTGCTATAATTAAAGGACTTGATACTGATCATATTCCGCAAATTATATTTTTCCATTTTGAAATATTCTGCGAGGTCTTGGACTATGGCATACAAATGAACAATCTGCGCCCAATCATTCAATAAGGAATCTACGGTTCGTGAGACTGTATCGGCAGTCCCCATTTCATATTGGAAATAAACTGGTCTCCTCAACCCTTGTTCTTTCGGATGGCTGCTTGTCAATGGGCTGCTGTAGAAAACGAACTCCGCCATCCACGATTTAGCCATACCCTTGCCTTGAACGCGGATTGACACACTAAGTAAACGTTTGAGCAAAGATTGCCAGGCACTACTCGCGGCCATGTTCGATGATGGTGCAGGCAATTGTACAATTTTCAGTACCAATGCTGTTGCATTAGCTTCTACTTGGAGTCCTTGATGTGCAATATCTCGCTTAGTCAACTGTAAAAATTCACCATATGATACGGAACAGATCGCGCTATAGAGAAATACTCGTCTAATGAAATTATTCGAACCTCTTGAGCGAGAGTGACGAATGGTATTCTCTCATCACAAAGTGCAACGACATGAGCCAATTCTGGAATGAAATATGCAGGATGTTTCGGCCGCCGATTTTGTGGTGTTCCAGACGCGTCAGTACGTCCTGCAGCCCCCGTACTCCGTCTTTTGTTGCTGCCTTTTTCTGTCACGTCTGTAATGCACCCCCCATCTTGATCATTATTTCCTAAAAAATCCATTGTGTTAATTCCAACAAAAGGCGACCGATAAGCCATACCATCACAAATCACACGCTTTTTGGCCAGATGTTAATGATTAATATTATGCGTTGGTTAGTTCTGTTGTATGTTAGTATTAATCTATACTTGTTTGAGTGGATCATGCGATTACGTGCGAATGGTGTGGAGCTATTCTACATGCGCTGTGCCTACTGCATTTCAATGGAAAACAATCATGCAGAATTATTTGCGAGTTTCAAACAACCGCTGGAATTTTCCTGTATCGTAACATTAAATCAGACAACCTGAATTCAATTGTAATGCAACAGTTGTCATAACTTACCATTGTCGACGCTAGTGAATGGCCCATGGGTAATAACGAAAGTATCAAACTCAATCAAACTCTGAACTTTCAGGTACATCTTCGGAATTTCTGTCTCAATACTCTCATCATGTGGATCATCCTCGATTGAGCTTGGTTTCACCACGGCTAAATAGAATGAGCATTCAATTTCACTGGGCGAGGATTCCTTTTCCTTGAACGCAACAATCTAAAAAAGACATAAGAACAGATAAAACATGCATTTTTTTATATTGATTCACAATTCTATTGATTGCATATCTACTCACTAATATCACGGTTGGATGTCGGTGCAAGCGCACGAACATTCGGTGCCTGCTGATTTTTGACATTGGATGATCTGCATGATGAAGTACAGGTAACTTTTCATGCGAAGTTGCTGGTAAGTGCTGCAAAGTTTTTTCGCAACGCCGTTGTGTAATCCAATACCTTTGAAAAGCGTTTATCGACTATGAATAGAATTCGTTTTGAAATCTACAGTGGGAAAAAATCCATACAATGTCAGCTTACCTCAGCTCTGAAATTAACGTTGGCAAACGTGTATGATCGCCATTTAGTGCTGTTGTCAATTCGGGAACAAGAGGGGCGTCATATTGTGGGACATGACATAACAACATCCCCGTGTGAGTGTCAACAGTCACAAGAAGAAGCTCAGCACGTAAACATGGTTGAAGGACGGGTACAGCAAGAATCGCTGGCGAACCTGACAGAGTGCATTCGATATCCTTGAACATACCTTGTAGCTCTTGTTTCAATTCTGACAGTCGATTTCGTGTCCGTATATAAATTGTATGGACCAGTAGACATTCCATAGATAGCTGATCAGATCTAATAGCTCGATCAGCAATTTCACTTTCTTTACTACCCAATGAAGGCACATGAACGACTGCAAGCGGTTTCGCTGGATTATTTTGATCAACATGAACAGTTAGTTTATAACCCAATTCAGATTTTGGATCTTTCGTGGTCAATTCTCGCCAATAAGATATGGATAGACACTTTCCTGGTGTGTATTCATCAACATGGATATGATCATCCAACCGATCACGTATCAGTCGTAAAGTTTGAGAGTAAAGAACTTCAAGTTGGAGCGATTGACAAAAATAATGTAGAATATAGTAGGCTTCTGATAGTGAGTTTGAACTTTCGGCGAGTCGTGATTGCACTAATTGATGGACATATCGTGTCTGTAATGAATGAACTAATGCTTTTCCATCACCAGTTTCTCGGTCTGAAACGAGAATTTCTAGATCCAAGAGACGCCACGGAACGTTTGGTCCATCACCCATTACTGTGAGAGACACGGAGAACTCTTGTTCTACTAAAAAAGTGACACGTCCAGCCTCGATCTAAGATGACAAAGTGACCAATTCTCATTTAATTTCATGGACCAGGTATAACCAATCATATCATTCGATGTTTAACATTATTCGTTGTCTTACCTTCAAGTTACGCATTTGTGGGAGTAAATTCCCAGTAACCAAACGATGCTGAATAACTTGATTCAATCGTTGCAATGTTGTTCTTTTCTCGACTGAAGTAATTGGATCGGGCGGGACGATTCTTTCCTGAAGTAAGAGTATAATAATATTTTCTTCACAATCATGAGTGAAAAATCATCGAGTGCAAGAAGCAAATCATCTACTTTACCCTAATACAAGCAGGTAGTCGGCCATATGTCCCAGTTGTCAGAACTTCAACTGCAGCAGGTATGTGGAAATTCGGAAGTCGTGCATGAACAAGAGTTTCCCTTGCCATCCGCGCTAACATATCTGCCGTATCCACGAATAGCAATGATTGTTTATCCAAAAACGCCATTATATGCTATGAACAAAACACATATTTTCATAATTTATCTACATCCACATGGTGATATTGCTGTTAAACTCACTGCCGATTTGTCGACTTTCGATGCACTGTTCGCCCACTTCACTAGAGCTAAAAGTCTAACGAACAGTTGTCTTGTTCTAGCTGAGTAATTGTAAATTTCAATTTTTCGCTCCATGTCAGTCTTTCTTGGTAAACTGAAATTCATAAAATTACGTCAGGGTAAATTCTTCTCATTCAAACTGGACCAGCAACAACGATCAACTACTCACAGTTCAGCAAGAACAGTCAATTCATGGTAAGTCCTTTGAATGATGAAGTCAATCAGCATTCCCAAAGATATAGAGCCGCCACGGCTTCCCTCCTGTGGTATGCTATTCGCCACAGGAGTTAAATGTCCTTCTAATGGTACTGGTGCCATGTTTCAACAATGGAGCATACAACAGGATTCCCACACTATACACACGATCAATTCCAATATTTATTCTTCTAAACAATCATCTGTGCGGTCACGAAGATAATATTCAATACACTTATTGATTGTCTGTTCCACCTATAACCTATGCTGCCAGACTTGGCAGTGCAGTGCAACTTATAACTGACAGAATAATGCCACACGGTATATAGTCGGCCTAACGAGAGTCGACTCTGGATATGATCAGTTCCAACTTCCACTGCACCCGCCAATTTATTTCTCATCAATAACTATATTTCTCAATCTAGTTCTTCTAATATTACACAAATACTTAAGATTACTATACGGAGAGAAAATTGGAGGTAGCAGAAGTATTCATGACAGTTTGGTACCAAGACAATTTGCTCGGTATTAATGAAAACAGCCCAACGTAAGCCGCCATTACTGTTTAATCGATTCAACATGGCGGATATCTTTAGATCACTTGATCAAAGAGCGTCCCTCGAACGGTGGTTCCATTCATCTGCTCTCACTTTAAATTTCTCCCGCCAACAAAGTCTAGATCGAGTCGCAATCCGAAGGATACCCTCTAACTAGTTTATCTGTATTTAATACCATAAACTCCTACGAATCAGAGATTCCAATTTATAATTACAGAACGATTCCGTTATGATTTGGTATCCAATTGCGTTCGATTTTCGTGAGTCCAATGCGACCAATGTGGATATATAAAACGACGCTTTTAGTCGCCCGAGAAAAATCCACCTTTAATTTAAAGTTCACATGTATGGACATAAACATGTGATCGTACATATATGTACTTCCAAAATTGTCATTTTTACACTCGAAGCGTCATACACATTCATTTAGGAGTGTAGTTTCTTGTCAGCAGCTTTGCAATCGAATCGGAATAAGTACAATAAACTATTTTCAATGATCAGGATAGAAGATGAGAGTTGAAAAATAATACAGGGATGTTTACACTCAGAATCATTGAAATTTGAATTGAATAACATACGGTGTATTGTGGTGACAACCTGAACAAACTGTTCGCTTAGTACAATTCTAACCATGACGCTAAAATGTGGTCCCGATGCAGAGAGTATCGGTTGTGGTTTCAACGCATTCAAAGAAGCCGATGAAATAAACATGTTAATTGAACAACTGAAAGTTCCGGACTTATCGTTGAGCGCAATCGAAAAGAATGGTGAGAAGTTCAAATTTATCCTCTCACAATATCAAGATCAACCTCATCTGCTTGATCCACATTTGGAGAAGATATTGGGTCCGATTCTCGACATCATCAGAGATGATTCTTTACCTGATGATATGAAACATAATGCTTTTAAATATTTATTCAATTTGATGAGTGTAAAGACATATAAAAAACTCGTTACTTATCTCCCACATGAGGTAAACCCACAAATAAATGAAACACTTCTACTTTCGTTTTTGTTCGTGAGTAATAAACATGAAAATGTATGAATTGCAGGTGATGGACCTTTTGCCTGTTCTGCGATTATTAGAAAAACAAGATCCATCGGATTTAGCAACATGGGAAACCAGATACGTTCTCCTTATTTGGTTGTCGATTATATCAAAGATACCATTCCCTCTGTCAAGATTAGAGACATCGGATACGGTGGAACTTTCACAGACCATATTGTTCAGGATATTGGATATCTGCAAGCGTTACTGCTTGGCGAAGGATTCATGTCCGGTGGCTGCGGTATATTTAATCGCGAATTTCCTCACAAGATCTGACGTTAAGAATTTCTATTTAGAAGGGATGATAATGTGGTGTTTGAAGTGCCTAGAGGATGATCAATCAAGCCATGGACCTTTGGCAGTACTGGCTTCTATACTTAAACATAGCTCTCGCGAAGATTTGAAGCCATACTGTCAGATGTTGTTCGATAAAATTTTGAAGCTGGATTTACTCACGAGCACCAATAGCTTAATTCGTAAATTTGCAATCAAAGTGGTCCAACGAATTGGATTTGTTTTACTCCGTCCGAAATTAGCAGCTTGGAGGTATCAAAAGACAGCACAAAAAATAAGTTTATTACCGAATGCAGACAACGATTCTGCCATTGAATGTATAGAAGATATTAAGGACACTCCGATAATTGATAATGATGACCAGGACATTCCGCCAGTAATCGAAGATTTAATTGAGCAGCTCATTCGTGGATTAACTGATAAAGCAATTGACATCCGATGGTCATCGGCGAAGGGTATAGGAAGAATAACCTCTCGATTGCCTATTGAATTGGCAGATGATGTGGTTGGTTTTGTCTTAAATTTATTCTCTGGTCGTGAACAAGATTCGGCGTGGCATGGTGGTTGTTTGGCTTTGGCAGAACTGGGAAGACGTGGACTGCTATT
The DNA here is from genome assembly GCA_018881525.1 of Meteorus sp. PSUC_FEM 10030008. Classification (NCBI taxonomy): domain Eukaryota; kingdom Metazoa; phylum Arthropoda; class Insecta; order Hymenoptera; family Braconidae; genus Meteorus; species Meteorus sp. PSUC_FEM 10030008. The sequence goes on along the minus strand of JABMBR010007435.1, from coordinate 30,042 downwards.
ACCGCATCGGCTAAGTGAGGTTATTCCATTAGTGACACGAGCTCTGGTATTTGATGAACCACGGGCATATGGCTCACTCGGTTCAACAATACGTGATGCTGCATGTTATGTCTGTTGGTCATTTGCACGAGCATTTGAATCACAGATTTTTCAGCCTTATGTCAAACAAATTGCCGCTACTTTACTCATAGTCACATGCTTTGATCGCGAAATTAATTGTCGTAGAGCGGCATCGGCAGCATTTCAGGAAAATGTTGGTCGCCAAGGTAATTTCCCCCATGGTATTGACATTATCACTGCTGCAGATTATTTCGAAGTTGGTGTACGCAGTCACGCGTATCTGAAAATTAGTGTTCATATTGCTAAATATGAAGAATATTTGATTCCAATGATTGATCACTTGGTACAACGCAAAGTCGGCCATTGGGACACAGCTATACGAGAACTTGCGGCTAAAGCTCTGTGTAATCTGACACCTATAGATCCTCATTATATGATTGAAACAATATTACCAACTCTTATCGATTCTTTGAGTTCAATTGATTTAAATGTCCGTCATGGATCCATTCTAGCTATAGCAGAAATTTTGGAAGCTCTGTATCTACATTTCAATGACAAAATTGAGAATATTGTAGGTGTACCAGAATTGGAGAAAATAAAGAAAATCGTGAGCGTATTCAGATCCCGTGGACAATTCAAAGGACTTGGTGGTGAATTAATGAAGCAAGCTTGTGCCATTCTTATCAAAAAGTGTGCTCTAGTTCATTTTCCAGTTCATTCATCATATATAGTTGATGATTGGCAGAGTCTGTTGACAGATTGTCTGAATCATGAGGTGGCTGTGGTAAAACTGAAATCAGCCGAAGCACACACAGCATTTCTAGCTGAATATTATGCTAATGCGAACGTGTGTCAGGAGAAACGCGACATCATCGTTAATACCTATCTCGATAACTTGAAGTCAAACAATGAAAGTGTGCGGATTGGTTTTGCACAAGCTATCGGATATTTCCCTACATTTATACTACGTGAAAGGATAAAAGACTTTGTAGATGCTTTAATCACCTGTTCACATATCACGAATGAGAGTTTGAAATGGGCTGAGAGCCGAAAAAAAGCTTTGAATTCCATGACGATGGCAATTCAAAATATGGGAGTTGAGGATTCGCCTACTTGGCAACCTTATATTCATGACATGTATGAATGCTACCTGCTGGCGTTACAGGAGTATACTGTCAACAGTAGTGGCGATATTGGTGCATGGGTACGTGAAGCTGCCATGCATGGTCTTCACATGCTTACGACTTTAGTGTCACAAGCTCATTTTTCAAGTTCCCTCAACGAATCCTTGATGAGTCGAGTGATAAGTGGAATTGCACAACAGGCAGTTGAGAGGATTGACCGTACCCGTGCTCAAGCAGGGAAAGTCTTTTGTGCACTTCTTTATTGTAAACCAGAGTTACCCAACATACCCTACCATGATGAATTGAAGAAAATATTTCCATATGATGAATGCAAAGAAAAAATTGAATGGAATATTGAACTGGATACATTCCCACGTTTTATAAAAATGTTGAATTTTTCAATATATACCAATAATCTTTTACGTGGAATTATATTCAGCGTTGGAGGATTGAGTGAATCATTGGTGAAACACTCCAGCATGTCTCTATTCTCATATCTCAATGAAATTGATGACGAACCCCTGAACGAGTTATGCAATAAAATTTTGGATATTTTTGATGAAAGTCACAAAGACGAAAGGATGATAACATCGATGATAGCATTCCTTGATCGGTTATTGAGCTCGGGATGTTTACAAAGTATTATCGATGATCCGGAAAATAAAATTCCAGAAAGAATGCTGTTATTAGTGAAGAGAGAGAAACAATCAACAACCAACTCGAATTTCATCATGAGTACTATCAAAGTATTTTGTCAACTGTTACAGGTAAGCTTTACTGGATCAGGGTGAACGAACGAATTAGTATTGAAGAGTCTAAATATAACTCTGAATGTCATGTATTTTGCAGGTAAGGGGAACTGTCTGTAAACAAACTTTTGTACAGTTGAGTATAATGTTGTGCAATAAATTCAAAGTCATCAGAAAAGTAACTGCGCTTCGTTTATATGAAGCTCTCACTCTATATGAAGATGAAATGGATGTATCCGAAGAAAATATGAAAACAATACTCTCAGAATTAAATGCGACTGATTGGGAACGACCTGCTGATGAATTACGACCTATTAGAAATCGTCTTTGTGAATTAATGGATGTACCAGCACCTGTTAAGATGAAAAGAGCTTGAGTCTCAAGAAATGACGAAATTTTCTTTTCTACTTGTATAATTTTTTTTATCAAAAAGCCACTTTTAAACGAATAAAAATAACAACATGCGATATGCTTTCTATTCTTTTGCTACATAATTAATAAATATAAATGGACAATCTGCAAACAGATCCAATGGAATATGCGAAGAATTCTGAACAATATCCCGTCAATACGATGATTCTAAAATAAACTCATACTACAAACTTAATGAAATTATACTTCTTCTCTTCCTTAGAATCAGCAACATCAGAAGCATTCCTTGTTGCTGTACATCTCCATTTGTCCATATGAAACTTTGATATATTGATACTCTCACCCTTCGATAAAGCTTGGGACAACAACTTAGCAGTGCAAGCTTCCTGATCCCAAATATCAGTCCAGAAATTTTTAGTTCCACCTGCAGCCTCATTTTTCCAAATATTCATTGGCTTGGCACAATTATATTCTTTCGTTGTCATTATACGTACATCCTTCCGGTATGATTCTCTGCATGCGAAACATTCAAATTCCCGTACATAATATCCGAAAATACTGAATAAATCGTTGGAACGTGCTTCCAGATATTCAATTAATTGTTTATTTCTCATCCCATTTCCAAGTAGTTTATGCTGCAGATGATCTTCATATCTTTCATCGTTATCCAAGAGCTCAAATAAATATTCTGCTAGCTGGCGGGGGTTTTCGAAGTCATTGACAGCAACTGCAGAATCTACATTCGGTAACCAGTCCTGAATTTGAAGGAATATTCATTTTTAAGTATCATCAATCTAACTAGTAGTGACTATTTGGAGGCAATGAACATACTTTGAATGTTGGCGAGCCGTAATACACAGGTACTGATCCAACAATCAATGGTCTCCACAATTTTTCTGTTATGTAATCATCACAAACAGCATTTTCGAATGCCAAAGTGAATTTATACTGTGCTACAAATTCGAGGAAATCTTTATTGTGTAGATTATTGATATAATTCTCCTTCAGATTGTGTGGTAATTGTTCGTTATTCAAACAATCCCCATAAGAGTCAACGGGGATAAATCTCATTAGTTCCGAAATATATGAATCTCTATCATTCAATGTATCACAGTTGGATTGAATGTATAATACTGGTGCTAATTTCTTTTCTTCCATCAAGCGATTCTTTTCCTTTGTCGAACGAAAAAATGTTGTTCCTACGAATCGTAACGAAGATACTTTGAATTAATGTTTCTATAAGACAGAAATCATTCTCAAAATTAATACGACAACATCTATAAATTACCCAAAAGCTCTTTCATTCCAGGAAGATTAACAGTAGTCAAAGGTACATCGCTATACCGACTGAATGTTGAAGAATAATTGAACAACTTGATCATATCATCATGAACGAACATTAAATTGTTTTTTGGCGATTCTTCATGAAGTAAACCCCATCTCACATCAGACAATCTCGGAATGGGTAAATCTTCAACTTTCACGTCACTTCCATAATATAAAATGACTTTAACTCTAGGGTCTTTCACGTACGTACGATTCTGTGTATAAAAACAGGATACATTCCCACAACTTCTGTAATCATCTTCTGCATCAAATGGTGTCCACCACAATATAATAGGGACATCTATAACATGGAGAAATCATATGAATCATTCGTTCGTTGAAAGTGAATATTACATCAATGCAACGGCTAGCCCATACGTCATACCTTCCCGAGTTGAATCATCATCATCGTCGTCGCCGTCATAAAACAGCACCATATAACTCTACAAACAATTATAATTATCAAATCATTCCAACACGTACACATAATGAGAATAGAAATTTCGTAGAATACCCGAATTATCACTCCTAAAAGTGCGATGGTCAACAATATCTTGATCAATTTGTAGAGTTTGATTCCATACATTGCTGATTCCTGCTTCTTCATTCACTTCACATTGTCACACTTCTCATATAACATCTATGATGAATATTATCAAATACCGGAAACAATATGATAAACACTTCTGTTCTGCATACCCAGTGATAACTTGAAACACATGTCGAATTTTTCCACATTCATATTGTTGAGCTCCTGTGAACAAATTCAAATTAAACCAATCATAGTCCAACCAACGCGTGGAGATACCGCGCAAAATAATCCATTGATAGATATACAACTTGGGTTATTCAATGAATTCATCGTTAAACTTTGTCTATATTTACAAACGGTCGTTTTTTGGAGCATGCATGCTCAATTATATTGGTTTCAATAATCAATAAATTGTAATATCTAACCATAACAATGAGATTCAAAGCATATACACTCCGGAATACTTCGGAACAGCTGCTTCTACCGAACCAACAGGTGTCCCACTTATTGTGTGGGCTTTGTATTAAATCCCCTTCCCACACCGTATATGTGTGTTGGGATGTGTGTGACATTCTCTCACTATCACTCAGAATGTCACAATCTCAACGAAAGATAAAAAAATTATTCACCCGAACCCATCGTCGTACGCTCACACACAACAATATTTTTCCTCACCATTCGACTAATTCATAAGGGATTATCATACATCTCATTATAAACAATATTCGCGTAATATGTTTCGAGAAGGCCATTATCTTGAAATCATTCGGGTATGCTAACATTTTCTAACAGCTGTTCTAAATACAACGAACATCGCGAAGAAATATTTTTATTTCGTATCCATCGGCTATCGCGTGATGATTGATGTGATATGAATATTATGTGGAATTTTTATCAGTATTGTCTTCTTATAGGCCTCGGAAAATTGTATGGCCACAGCAATTGTGACTGTGAAAGAAAAAATGGTGGAAATCGACAAGAAAAAAGTTGCCACAAATAAATGGTTAAATTTGGAGGACTGGTCTAAACTATACAAAATTCTACAGAGAGCTATATTAAGGAACAGTATTGGTAGTAGAGAGAAAGACTTGTCTAAAACTCCAGAGAGGAAGAAATCTACGAGTCGTTTGGATATTGTGTAAGAAACATTTCTATTATCATCTCAATTTGTTATCTTTATATTTTTTTGTTCTGCACTGTATTTTATTCTCTCGATCAGATACACTTTCAAACAACATGAAGATCCAACTGACACTTCAACATTACCTACCATCAAAGTTCGTGTCTCACCAGTAAAAAGAAAATCGAATGTACAAAATGAAAAATCACGAACCAAGTGTGGAAAGGAAAATAGTAAAACTGCCACTGTACCTTCAGTGGTGAGTCATGATAGTCCAGAAATGAAATTGCAGAGACTATTGGAAGGTATTGAATCTTCACCTGAAGAATATGTACCCTCAGAGTTACCACACCGACCAAAAAATCGTGATGATCTGAAATACGTTCCCAGTAGGAAGAGTTTTTTAAAAAGAATGCGACAATCACCTAGTTCAAATTCCAATGAATATACGCCTATATCAGGCACGAAGAGCAGTTCAATATCTTCGTCAGAACGTAATTTGACATCATATATTCCAAATTCAGTAACTAAATTAGAGGAAACATTAGATGAGAAATATGATCCATGTGGATTATCCAGTCTACCACCAGGCTTGAGTGAAGCCTACGTACCTAGTTCAAAAGGTTCTAGTTCCATTATTGAAGAGTATGAGCCTGATTTTGCGACCAAAATGATGAAGTTTGACGATAGCTATGTACCATCATCGAAAATCTCTCATCAAATGCCTAAAAGTGAAGATGTAAAGAAAAAATTACGACGAGAACGTGAAACAAAAAACCAAATTAAATCAATAACGAAGAAATCGCTGATCAATAATAATGCGAAACGCGAACTCCTGTAGAGCAAGAGTTGATGATAAAATGCACTTGTGCACTTATCACATATCTATTTACAAATTTTCGATATTTATGCAGAAGACATATTACAAAGAATATATTCTAATGATTTTTATTAACGAATCTACTATTTTCAATATATTCCCGATGTGATAAGATGATAGGATTTTTTATAACGGCGATATCTCTAACGTCTGTTGTTCTTGAGACTTAACAGTAACAATAATTGTTTGAAATTCAATTTGTAACATTCTGTACAACTCTCTCCCAAAGAATCTATGTGGATCTATCACATAATATCGATCTACAAACTCAAATTATAAAAGTAATCTGGGGAATATCTGTCCCCGCTGCATGGAAATTCAATTTATAACGCCTAGAAGTCTGATCAAATGGCCTCCGGTCTTGCCAATTATTATAAGATGCATCATGCGATACTCCATTAAATATTTTCTCATCCTTTTCTCTCTTTTCCAAAAAATTTTATTATGTAGATGTATCGCTAATGTAGTAAAAACATATACAATTCGTTACAGAGACGATGTAAACAGCGTTTGCGTCTTGAGTTATCGTTTGAAATACGATCAATAAAAGGAAATTCATTCCGTATATTTTCATATCAGCCCTCTTCCATTGGTTCGTCAACGCGATTCGATAGGGTATCGTCACTTTTTCGTGGCTCTTCTGATGTTTTCGGCACCTCCTCCACAGTATTTTGTATTTGGGCGCTTTCTTCAACGGAGTGCTCCTCGGAAGTTTCGGTTGTTTCCTCTCTGCTCACAGGTTCCTCAATGTTATTTTCTAGTCTTTCACTAAAGTTCACTGAATCTTCTGATGTTTTAGTTGCCTCCTGCACCATTGGCTCTCCATTATTTTCTACCTCCTGACTGATTTCTACTGCCGCGTTCGAGAGTTTCTGTCCTACTTCACCAACCATTGATTCTTCGATAAGATTTTCTATCGGTTTTTCAGTTCTCATCGGTTCATCCGGTGTTTCGGTTTGAGCAACTGCATTGTCTTCTTTCTCAACATCCTTTGGTTTCTGATTCTCATCTTCATCGTCCGAGACACCATCATCCGCACCAGGATGAACAGGAACATGATGCTCAGGACTTGATGGTTCATGAGTAGTTCCTGGTTTTGCCCATTCTTTTGATGCTTCCTTCATACCTTCAACTTTTTTCGTATAGAAATCATAAACGAAATTAGCTGCATGAGGCATATCCTCGATTTCCACAACTGGAACTTTGGGTTCTTCGTCATTGAGCCGTTGCGTTGGATATGAATCATTCGGCAACAGCTGGAGCTTCAGTGGACGTCGCATGAGCTGATCAAATGCCGGTGTGAGTTCAAAGCAATTTTTGAATAGAGATACTCGCGCAAATACATATAGACCTAATCGTGCACGAGACATAGCGACAACCAAACGACGTGCGTCACGTAAATGACCAACGGCGCGAGTTTTCACAAGAGACAGTAAAATATAATCGTTCTGCTGACCCTGGTATTTGTCAACCGTTGTCACTTTGCTTGGACGACCGATCAGAGGATTATTAGCACATCTACGACAGAAATAAAAGTAACAAAATTAATATCAGACCTTTTCCTCGTAGTAGCAATGATTCATTAATTATAATTACTGACCTGATATTGATGACGTCGCGTATGAGATGTTTCTGTCCATTATATGTAGTCAAAATACTGATTTTATCAGCAGGATAACCAAGCATTCTCATGTACATAAATGTTGCGACACAATATTCCGCCTCAGCAAGATTCTGATAGAAATAAGCACTTGGCTCACTTTCTCCAACATTATTGAAGTCCTCAACGTTGATAAGCTGGAAGTCATAAAGGAATCCAGCGTTCGCTACTAAATATTCAGGGCTGCGCTCAACATGAGTAAGATTGCCCAATTTTTTGTATCGCCAATTGTAGAGATTGCAAATACTCGGACGCGCACGACCTTGACCATCTAAGTCAACTGTTGGCACACCTAGTCGAACAAACCTGGCGAATAGCGATTGTTCCATGTTCGAATATTTTTGAAATGCCATATTTTTTATGACCGGCGGTAATTGATGATGATCTCCAATCATTATCCATCGCTTCAAACGATTATAGCCATCTTGAGGGTTCTGGAGAAGTAGTGGTATGAAAGTTTCGATCTCTAAAATTTGAGCTGATTCCTCCATGAGTATGTTATCATATTTGAAACCCATGTCAACGAGCTCACGGCGCTTCAATGCGGCATGCGTACATGTCATTGCAATGACTTTCGCTTCCTTAACCAATAGATATTTGGATCTATCTAACCCGGATCGCAACAATTCGAAAGCTCTGAACTCTTCTAGTTGTGTAAAGATTCGTTCAATATATCTGAAACAACTGGATGCGATTTCTAAGTCTTCCTCGTAGCTGTTGCGTTTAAATAATGGTTGTGGTGCATTATCGAAGAACTTATGGAATGGGAATTCCTCGTCAATGAGTTGAGCTGGTATATCGGAGATTCCAGAAGATCGTTGCTTTAATCTTGATTCGAATCGTTCCCACCGCGTGATTATTTGATCCATGAAGAAATGACCGGCAGTCTCGCATGTATAAGCCACATCTCCTTTGACATTCAGTGATTCCTGAAGTCTTTGGACATCCATCAGCAAGTCCAGACGTTTTGCCAAAACATAGTTGACCCTACCGTATCTACTGAAATCTTTCTCTGTCTCGAGAGCCTCTTCACCATGACCAAGACGTAATAAATGACGCTCATCAATATCTAATGCCATAATTTTCTCGAAGAGTTGATTCAACGCTTGATTCGAATGTGTGACGATAAGAGTTCTTTGATTGGGGAAATTATGGTAGAGATTTGAAATAATTTGCACCGCCACATCAGTTTTACCGGTACCCGGTGGACCGACGACAAGTGTTAACCCAGGTTGCATTCCTGCACGGATTGCTTCAACTTGCGTGGGTGTGAATGGAATCTGATTTCTTTTCGGTTGATTGGCTTTATATGGGCCTCTACTCAACAACGTATGGGGTTCTACAACAATCACTTTGCGCTGAGTATCACGCCCTTCTTGTTTATCAATCACATCTTCAAATGTTACTCGAAATGGTCGAACCAATTTACTCTCATCAGTCACACTAGGGTGTATTTTGATTTCGTAATCAGTGAAACTAGCACGTAAATGGCCTATATCAAGGAATGTATCGTTAAAATCCATTGTGGCTATCTCATCAGGCATCCTTGCGTATCTCGCTGCACCGGGATCACCATACCCAAGTATAATGTCATGTAACCAGTCGGGCACAACACATTCGGTATTCATTAGCTCCCTAATTGTCTCAAGAACTGCTTTGAAATTATTTTCTTTTGGTTTCCGTCGCATGATAATATTAAAACCTTCATAAACATCTTCATTTCCATGGCTGGCATTGTCCATATCGATGCGATATTGATTGGAATCGAGCCAAACCCGATAAGTACGAGAGTCACCTGGTAATATCGGCCGTGGCTCTGGTCCATCTTCAATCACACGACCATTCGAATCCAACATACCTTCGACTTCACATCCACGCACTGTCGTTAAACCCACTTGCGGTATGAATGGTAATTTATGAGTATATTTCGTGCCGATGGGATTTGGTGGTTTGACAGTAATAAGGAAGCATACATCATGTTTCCGTAAATTCTCCCATTCAGATTTGATCTCTTTGCGCACACTGAGATTTATTGTAACATCTGCTCTCACTCTGGACGGTCTCTTTTCACCAATATTCGGTTTCGCTACTTCTACAACTGCAAATTGAGTGATAGGTTGAGCCATTCGTGCCCAACCACCGAAATATACGCCCTCATCTTCAGCTCGCCATGGACTTAATCGACTCACTGAATCCTCAATATCTTGACGAATTTCATAAGTAGATTCCAAGCGAAAGAGATTGAAATTGCGCAATAAATAATCATGCAATGTTAGAAATTGCAGATTCAATTTCGGTAGAGCAAGACATCCTTCACCCGAGAAATATTCAGTTGGTACAATACTTTCATTCCAAATCACTTCCTCAGTAGGATACAACGGCATTTCATTGAGTTCCTCCAATTGTGAAGCTCTTCGTTCATGTCTTGATATCAATAATTCTTGGAGAAAATCCATATCTAACCGATACCAGTTCTCATCTTTTGCTCTCTCATCAGGAGGCACAAGATTCAGATAACACGCAACTGCTTTCAATTTTTCTTCGCTCAAGGATCCAAAGTGCTTCTGCAACGCATCTCTAGTATCAACTGATGCCACATTTGCCATTGCAAAACTACGTAAATCAGGGAACTTCGCGAACACTGCTTTCTGAAAATTAGTTGATAGAACATTATAAAAACCAATATATTTATTCCATTGCAAGAATAAGAACATCCATTTCGAATATACCTGCAGCGATGTAATTTTTTCATAATGTGATTGTGTCATATCATGGTCAGACAATGGATCACCAGTTTCTTCACTGATTTCGAATCTTGCATAAAACTTCAGCATCTCCAACAGCTGCAATCCAAACAATTTGATTGTATGAACATCATCATTGTGCATGACACAGATTTCAAATGCAGAAATGTTGACAAGTCTGCATTATCAACAGGCAGAGAAACCAAACGTGATGAAGGACAGTATACTTGATGAGTAATACCGATGAGTCCGACCGCAGGTGGAGCTTAAGAGCTCTTCCACATGGCCCCTGTGTCTGCCGCGTTTCCGACAAAGCCAAACGGATCGTTCAAACCGGTATGATTACTATTATATGTAAGACAGAGAACGTGAAAGGGGGAACGAGTGAGAGAAAGGTTGAAGGCTAAATGGAATGTATGGAGGGGAAAAGCATAATGCGTTAGTCAGAGCAAGACGGAGATGGGAAAGAGGAACACAAGTGGGGTATGTATCGGCTTTGATGCCATATATTGTATAGTGTACACATCCAAATACCGCGTTGTTCACCTTTCAATAAACTTGTGTCATGACGATTAACGTAGATGACCACGTTGTAGTGACTTACAATTACCGAATTTGGCAGAGAAGGACAATTATTGTGACAACTATCAAGAAAAGAGCACGCAGTTGTTGATTGAATTCTACGAAAGAAGAGTGAAAATTCCTCATAATAAAAATCCGTGTGACTGATCGATTTGACCAAGGAGTTCGAGTGACAGGCAGGTTAACACAGGTATAGGATTGAAGAGAAAACGGAAAAAAAAAAAAAATCGTTGGCTATTCCTCAGTCTCTGCGAATATATTCGGAACGCGTCGGACGCGATATTATCTCAGCATGTGGGAGTGAATCATTACTGTCATTTGAATATTCAGACTGACTTGATGGTAAAATACTCGTGAAATTTATTAATAATATATCACTAATAATAAACTGAGACGTAATATGATAGCCGATGTAAATAATACGTTTGTTTCGCAGAGAAAATCTAAAATGTATCTGCTAATGTTGATTACGTTTCTCGCCTCGCCGAGCACAATTGTTCATGCAAGTACCGGTGTGGAAATACATGAGGAAGTTTCAACTTCCGTGAAAATTGGCAAGTGCTGTGACCTCAACGAGATTCTAGTTGATGATTATTGTACACCGTTGTCAGAAACAAATGAAACATCACGTTGGGAACCTGAATTTGTTGACGATATGTCAACTGGTGTTGATAAGAATCAGAAGATGAATTATCGTTTCATGATCGGTATACCAAGGTGTCGCAGTAATGAACATCAATGGCATGTTTATCATGGTACAGATGGACAAGACCGTCTAGCCGTATTGCCAACGGGAAAACTACGACATTTTGTCCATGATCGTTGGGGTGCCGTAGAGGGAGAAAAATTATTGTCAAATAATTTTGCACTCAACGATCCAAATGATGATGATGTAACAGTAGAATCTCTCTTCTACGATTATTCATTTGGTCATTATTGTGCAGACAAGGCTGCGTTAACTAAAGATCGTATCGTCACTACTTATGCGATGATTTGTGTACCTGAAGTTGCTTGGACAGATTTGGATTATCTCATCAGACATATAGTGGATCCAATTACTCGTTCGCTTGCAATAATCAGCTATCTCATTGTCGCCATTGTGTACTTCGTTTTACCACAGTTACACGATCTTGTTGGTAACATGATCACCAGTATGAGTTTATGTTTTGTTACGAATCAGATAGCATGTACAGTGAGGATATTCACACAATTTGCCAGTCATATTAGTTTCCTCATTGCAGGTAATTGAATTATTGTAAGGATTGCATTTACATTCATGCAGACATTTGATTGAATCTAATTTTTTTTCCTATTTGTCTCACGTCCAACAGACACAGTGGCATTCATCTCGCTACTTGCCGCCTTCTTTTGGTTGAATGCACTCGGATATTTTGTATGGAACACGTTCAGATCACGCAACGTTTTTCTACGCATCACTGATGGGCGGAAATATTGCTATTACTCCACGTATGTTTGGGGATCAACAGCAACAATAGCAGGCACAGCGATATTTGCACATTTCGCATTAGAAACGAACAAAATTACTATCGATAGTAATGGAATTTCGAACCCTCAAGAAACTGTTGGTTGGTTGGGAATGTCTGTATTATTCACCTCGATTGCATTCACAATAATTGTGGACTTGTGTTTCGTCCTCACTACTGCAAGTACAATCAAGGGGATGCGAACATACGGACGGATACATCACAAAATGAAATACAGTTTCCGGATGTTCACTTTTATGTATGCAATCATAAGTGTTGGTTGGCTCTCTCTATTGATCTCTCAATTGAAATTTGATCATTTAGTCTACTGCAATATATTCGTAAATTTGTTGCAAGCATTTCTAATTTTATATGTCTGCGTGTTTGGACAAAAACGTGTCACATTTTTACTGAGCAAAACGTGCAATTGTTGCAATAATGCAAATAATCATGCAGATGGTCTTGATTGGGGTGAAGAAATGACCGCGATAAACGCGGGATATTGATTCTCTATTATTATCACGATTTGATTGAAGATTTTGTTAACGATTTGTGCCATTGAATGTTTTACGTAATAATATATATTTATGCGATATGACTTCATATACTATGCGCACGGAGATTCACGAATGATCATGATGCATATGTGAATAATTAAATAATATTTATGTGTCACAATGAATTTATGTTCGCGTATCACATAGTAGCTCAAAAAGGAATCACTCTAAGTGGAGGAAATGTGGCCTTAATACAATTTAGGATTTGCCTTAATCATTGATGAAAGAAATTTAAGTGCCCTTCTTCTACAACGTAAGCATATCAAGAATTGAAAAGAGAAAGAAAGTAGATAGTATTGAAATATTTTTTATCTACATTCCGATATTTATGAATTTATGTATTATAGATAGCACAACTTTTTTTTGTACGACTGTAATAAATTTGAAGGAATCATCTTCTAGACGAATGTGAACTATTGAATATGTGTGCTTACCTGACCAAATAAACTTCCCTCAGGTCTATGCAGTAGATTTGATAGTGAACATCGCACCACCAAGTGACAATCATCCATCACAGTATTGAAAAAACGTCGAGTGGGTAGAAGAGCCTCCAGGTCAATCATCAATTCCAGGAACCGTTCACAATAACGAACTTTGTCGGAATTTAGCGGACCGTCCGCTGGAATAGTTTCCAATACATTCATGAATTTAATCATCAATCGATGAAGGAATTTTCTCTCCCACTCCAATTTCTCCTTGTCTCCGGACTTGTCTCGTTTTTTGATAATTTTCCAGTGCTTACGCCATTTGTCATATTTCTTAAATTCTAGTTCACGTCTGCCTTGTTGCAATGAAATCCACATTGATAATGATACCAATCTTTTGACTTCATTTCTGACTAGAGCCACCTCCATCGAATTGAAACTATGATTCAAGAATACAATCAGTGCAGTTTGCTCTTTCAGATCAAAATCCAATATACTTTCTTCCAAGCATGCTTCTAAGACTCGTTGAAAAAACCCTGAAAACTGGCTCGGATTTCTCTCAAATGCTTCCCAAACTTGGACTCTTTCACGAAATTTTTCATTCACCATCACAACAATGGATAATGTATGAGCGCGCGTAGCAGTCTCGGCATTGTAATTGGCCCACAGAAAATTTTCAAGATACTGACTGAATTCCAGCATCATGATTCTTCGTATGGAGAACTTGGACGCACATATTTCTTGAATGTAAATATCTTCCACAATTTGTGAACTAAATGGTAGATGCGATTCAGCTGTATGTGGTGCCCAATATCTATTGCCAAGCTGTAGTAAACAAGAAGGAGTCAGTCCAACGTTGATATGACGTTCTTTTCATAACACTAATATTGTTTGATGATTGGGAGAGATGATCTTTACCTGCGTAATGCGATCAGAGTTAATTTGCTCGACTGTTGGTGCAGGATTATTCGATTTTAATGGTGGAAGTGTATTTTGATTATCCATCTTGTATGAATTGTTAACCTATAAAAGGTGGATCACCGACTTGTTGAAAAGCTTGCCGCCATTCGAACTATTTTCGTATCACGAAGTTAATGAATTCAGGGCCAGTTTCCACCTAACAGTCATATGCTCATTCAAATTCCCGCTGCAGTTTGAATTGATAGAATTCAGATACCATTTTTATATACTCTTGAAAACTCACCTTAATATCTCCTGCAGTCGGACTCAGTGAATCCTCCGAGTTGTTTGTTTATTTAATATTTTATTGCGTCTCGGGCAATAGTGAGATAATCTACTCACGCGATATCTCGAAGAAATTAACCAATATTCATTTTCAGAATTCAAAAATGGAGATACATATTTTTATTTACATTTTTTAGTTGTGTGGATTCATGTAAGTAAGCAGTCATGTTCATATTGATGATACATGTAATAAGTGGAATATGAATAATGACTGCCGCTAAGCGTGTCAAAGTAGAAGTTGATGAATTACCATTGGATTTAAGCTCCAAAACACCATTAGCAACAACTATATTAAATGAGAATGATGTCACTGTTAGTGACAATGATCAACAGTTGGAGAAACAAGTCACTCATATATCTAATTTTGCCACACGGCCTCTTATTTCACCAGATATACCGAACCGACTTTTGTCATTGGAATATGAACTCACGAAGAGAATAGAGAAGATAACTTTCGGTCCACCCATTGAATATATCTACAGTCCAATCGAATATGCTTTATCAGTACACCGCAACTTTCTTCTGCAATACTGTAATAGAAGAAAAAAAATTCTTTTTCTTGGTATGAATCCTGGTCCTTGGGGAATGTCTCAAACTGGAATACCATTCGGCGAAATAAATTCTGTTGTAAATTGGCTGAAGCTTTCGGGTCATATAGGAAAACCGGAGAAGGAACAAAAAGATCGGAGAGTCACTGGATTTAACTGTAGTCGCAGTGAAATAAGTGGCCGAAGATTTTGGAATTTCTTCAAAGATATCTGTGGTAATCCTGAGAATTTCTTTCAATGCTCTTTCCTACGAAATTATTGCCCAGTGGCTTTGATGGATGCTGGTGGTCGAAATATTACCCCTGCAGAGCTGAAGGCAACATTTTAATAACTACACTTGTTTGAGAACAGATTTCAATCCTCTATATGTACTACTTACCATCTGACATCCTCCGCAGGGTCCTGAACAGAAAGCGTTACGTGACGCATGTGATCTTGCTTTGCTGTCTACAATTAAATTGCTTGGAGTGGAGATAATCATTGGAATTGGGAGATTTTCAGAGCAACGAGCGAAGAACGTTGTCAGATCAGCTGGGTTGTCTACCAGTGTATATATCGTTTTTTTTCTCATGTCAAATATTCCTTCAGCTGGTTGAAAAAATGATTTAAGCCAAATCTGCTTGCAGGTTTTGTGGATGCCTCATCCCAGTCCTCGCTCAACCGGCAACGAGAATTGGAGTGATAAAGCCGCGCGAACACTACATGACTTGAATTTATTGAAATTTTTCAGTAAGACGTCAGGAATTCATGACAACAGTATTTCATGAAGGAAGAATGGATGGAGCAGACACAATGACTGATGATTCGATAACAAATTGGATGGACATAGCTCTAGGCAAAGCGGAAGATTCACTCCGTGCTGGTGAAGTTCCTGTGGGATGTCTTTTTATATATGGAAATGAAACAATAGCCACAGGAAATAATAGGGTGAATGAAACGCGGAACGCAACACGTCATGCTGAAATAAATTGCATCGACGACGTAATTAAATTTTGCACCAGACGTAAATTGAATTATCATGAAGTCTTCCGCAATATCGATGTCATTGTAACAGTAGAGCCATGTATAATGTGTGCAGCAGCTCTACATCAATTGCAAGTACGTAACATCGTTTATGGATGCTCAAACGATCGATTTGGTGGATGTGGGAGTGTACTTGAAGTAGCACCAATTTATGACTCAAATGTAAAAGTTGTTGCCGGTATAAAAGCCGGCGAGGCAATGCAATTACTCAAAGAATTTTACAAAGGCACAAACCCAAATGTGCCCGAAGAGAAAGTGCTGAAAGGGAGGAAGAAGAGGAAAAATGGCAAAGGATAAAATTATAGAGGACAATTCATTTACAAAACACCAATGAATAGAAATAAATTCAAATATCTATAAACGTATGAACAGAGTATATCAACATTATATCTATTTATTTTTTCTTGTAAATATGAAATCAATCGTTAAATTTAGTCACACTTTTGCCATTCATAGTCTGAAAAGTTTTTTAATTAAGGTATTGAGGACTCCACTAATTAACGTATCTCTTATGAATTATTATACAATCAGAACTCGTAAAACACGAAGCAATTCCCTGAATAACCACATTCATATGGGAATATACGAGAACTTGGTAGTTTTTATACTTTGCTGTAAGTATTTAATCTTCTCTAGGTTCGAATTGAACTAGCTTGATTTGTTCACATTCTACACAATTTTATGAATCTTCTGAGTTTTTTATTTCTAAGTTTGAAATATATTCACTGGTCGTTGAGACGCCAAGTTTAATGTTCTTGGCACTGAGATGGCCATTGGCAAACGATCCCCCCCTGAAAGTACCGTTATTTAGCGAACCTTGTTCACATTCAATCCACGTGTATACGTGAAACCGGTTATGACCTCTGACATAGCTAAATGATGCATTACGTTCTCATCACTACCACGAAAGGACTACCTAATTCATAACTTGATTGCACATGTCAAAGTGCTATATCGTAAGCATAATATACTCATAACGCCAACGATCATCGTGAAATGCTCGTGTTCCACGTATTTCATGCTATTACACCGTGTAAAACATGGAGATTCTATCCTAATCGTTACATTCATTCTTCTGACTATTTCATACTTGGAAAATGTCTTGATTCCAGCACTATTATTTGTAATTCTCATCGTTTTCCCGCCAAACGCCATCTATCGTATCAGCATTGCAGTTCTGCATTTTCACAATTGGGTGCGTGGTGTCCTCTACGTCCGGTCTTAGTGATATCATTCTTTTCGTCACCGACGAGCGTAAAATCGACATGGGTTTCCAGAATATTTGGTATTCGCATCCACGCAAATATGGCCAAGGATCACGATCCTGGTGAGTTATCACATTCAACTAAATGAATCCATGAAAACAATTTTTTTTTCTATATAAAACCTTAATCTATTCGTCAATTGCTGATTACTGAAGCAGCGTCTCGTTATGCCGTCAAAGCCGCATGTGTTGCGGTCGAATGTTTTGAATTATCATTCTGTTCATTCGTCTCTCGTTGATACAAAATTATTTGATCACATATTAATATCTGTTACGAAAAAATGTACATATTCACTTCTATCACATCTACTTAATGCAAAAAATAATGAGACACAGTGGATTCTCGAATCATAACCTCACTTTTTTCACAGTCGTGCCTGCGCCAACAAACACGGTCTCATCCGCAAGTATGGCTTGAATATATGCCGTCAATGCTTCAGAGAATATGCCGCTGATATTGGATTCAAAAAGGTAATGAAAAAAACATCAGATTTTTTTTGATTGAGACAATTTAGATTGCTTGATAGTATGGAAAATTGATGAAATGAGTCGCAAACGCAATCTTGAGATACAACATAAATCATTTACAAGAGCACATTTTCTCTCTTTTTTTCCAGTTGGACTAAATCACTTATAAAAACACAAAAAAAAATGTATAAATCGGTGTTTTTGATTCGTGCTATAGACAGGTTTCTACAATCTTTGTAGTATCATCAACAAAAACAATTAATAATCGTCATCAAATTGTGTTGCATTAAAATCACACTCAAAACACATGAAAAAAATGTGTTATCTGTATATGGCAAAAAATCAGTAAACCGGTAAAAAAAATCAAACATTGTTTTTCATTCACGTTTTATCTGCCTTCTCATAATAGATAGTACGAATAAGTTGGAATTAAACAGAGCGAAATAACTGGCAAATGTATTTGCCAGTGTATGTTTTTGCAGATGGCAGCACCTGTTGCATTCAATCTTTTTCGCATTACATTTCCACCATCTCTATTACATTCCATCTCTATCCCTTCTATATGTTGTACCTCACGCGACAGAGAAACTCTGTCCAGCTTCCCGACCTGCTCACTAGCAATGTTAAAATCGGCACACACTCCGACTCCACTTTATTCAATTACCTTTTTTTTTCGCTAATCTTTTATTTTCCTATCGTTACTCGACGCCTTATCGACCAATGTACTCCCATAGGGTATACACTTATCTGTAATTACACTCTGTAACCGCGAAAGTCGTTTCTCGCGTAGTTCGAGGTCACAAGTATGGTGGGATAGTTGATATATATATTCATTAGATTAGGTAAAATAGATAGGACGCATGCAACTGAACTTTCATCATTAATTATCCAACTATTGTTCCAAACATTGGGAATATAGAACGAATTTGATTCCCAAACTCATTTCCCAATAGCAGCTATTACCAACAATTCGTCAATAATAGATTAAACAAAGAACATCATCATGAAAAATACCCATATGGACAATTATGAAGTACATAAATATCCACCATTTCATAGTTCAATTAAGATTCATGGCTTCTTTTATTTATTGCACGTCAACATAACCAACGATGCGGTCATACGGATTGCCTTATGAGCGCTTGGAAATGTGCCACGACGCTGACACATTCATATGGTTCATGCCAAAATACGTAATGTGTATTATATACAGAAGAGTAGAATCACTTGAAAATGGTAAAAAAATTCTACATATACATGTATATTTATTTATACGTGTGTATATAACATCCAGCGTTATTATGAGTAGGAAAAGCATCATAGTTGAAGAGAAACAGCGGGAGAGAGTGCACGGTACGATTAGAAAGGTGAGGGGGGAAAGCGGGGGAACGAGGGAGAAGAAATAATGGCGAATAACTGTTTATGTGCAGAGAGGGCTGGTGTGTCCGAATTGTATATGAAACATTTGTTCCCTACATTTTTCAGAAGCTTTCACGTTCAAATTCTCAATAGGTATATTCTTTGTCCTCAGCTATATACATATAAATATATAATCTGTTTCCCTTGTTTCTCTACTTCAGACATTGCAGAGTCATTGCAGAGTAAGTTACGATGAGAAATATTTGATTTTCACAATGTCAATTTAATATTCCGGTGATATAGTGAGGTTAGATATGAAAGACAATTTATTTCCGATCAAATTTGCGAAAATGGCAACAGAGATTGATGTGACATGAAATTAAGTAGAGCGTCGTCAAACTTTACTGAGTTACATGTCAATACAGAGTACGCGAAGAATTCATTGATGGTCTCTAGGAAAGATAATTTGTAGAATGATGCTGAATTGATTCTAAACATTGATGCCATATGGGTCATCTGTAATTACGGCAGTAATTTAATCGTCCGTAGAAATCGTAACGTTTCTGATTTGTTATCTTGAATAATTTCAATTTACAGCTGCAATGTTTAATTAATTCTATATGAAAAATGTGGAATTTTTATAGCGCATAAAATTACTAATTCACGGGATTGGTGAAAACAAAAGGCGGAATGATTTATCATGTAGCTCGGGAGAAAATTGAATTAGAAATCGGTCAACTTCAACATGGTAGTTACAGCTTCCAATTTCCATGACACGAGATAATTCCGACATCAATTTACAGAATTTTATCATTTTTGTCAATTGGATAATTTAAAAAACCGAAATAGATATCACATTAATACGGTAATGATAAAATAACAATAGTGATATTGAAAACTATTTCTATCGCATCCTTGAACAATTGTTTCTTCAATATTATTTTATCAATACTATGATCATAATTCATCAAGCATTACTAATACCTTTTTATTATTAAAAAATTCAGTAACAAATATGTCGCGTTGCAACTACGCATATTATTCAGTTTTTCACATGGCTGTTACAATGGTGATGGTGATGTTGATAGTGGTGGTGGTCCCCTGATGTATTCGATGAGCCTGAAAATGAGGGAGACGAGGATGAAGAGAAAGAACGAATAATGGAAACTCGCGCCAGAAGTAAACCCGTCTGAAATTTGCCCACCGGGCATTTCGTTTTGGTTCTTCACAATAGCGAAAATATGGATAGTTCAATGCATATGTGTTTGTGTATGTATTCATATATAGGTTTAGAAGTTTTCAATTGAGAGAACTCGCAACGGTCCGAGTGAGAGAGAAGAAAAGTCTTGTACAAAGGCACACGAAACGATAAACGCGCATGGCTGAAGTGAGGAGAGGAGGCTTCAAGTATTATACACCACATGTAATGTGTACAACACACATAATAGTTCAACAATGTGTGTGTATAAATTGTATATACATATACATGTGCAAGCAAACGTGTACAAGCAGAATAGATGAATATTAACTCTATACCGTCTCTTGCGCTTTCTCGTTCTTTGTCTCACCCACGTTGTTAATGTACTCTCAGTGTGCGACACGTATTTATAGCCGCTTGTGGGCAGGCAGGTTGTTACTTCACGGTTTCCCTCCACGATTCCTCTCTCCCTCTCCTTTGGACTTGGATCCCTCTTTTCCTCCCTTTCGTATATATACTCCCTGCACTTCTACCGAATTGCGAGGCCATTGGGAAACGAAAAAGAAGTTTACATGAAATATGAGACAATCGTATGGTGATAGATAAATTCATGTATGAATATACACATTCTGTTATTCAAATATATATATTCCATATCGCTAATTCTTGATTTAATTTTTTCTTTCCTTCATTTCCATTCGTATCTTATGTCCTCAAATATCATTGTATCATTATTATATATACTGACACATGTATGAATATTAATGAAGTTATCTGATGCAGGAACCGAAATTTTTACGCGATGGTGTCATTGTGAAATTGAAATTGTATATAAACAATTTTATGATGGGACATAAAGAACTAATAGCGCTTGATTGAATTATATAGCGAATTATTTGGCATAGCATTTTATCTTCTTCACGCTGTCTTATTTTAATGTATAGATCTAACTCTCGTGCGCGATTGTACATTGACAATTGTACCATCACGTGAAATCGATTTCTATATACATGTCGCCAAAACAATATTAAGGTTTAGGTGTGCATGTGGGTGCTTGTGTTTTCTGTGCTCAAAATGATGTGCACATACATGTATATGGCTTTTATATTTTTCGCATATACAATCCATGACTGACGTCGTATTCGTCTCATGCTGGAAAATTCGGCGTATACGCATGTGCATATATTTTTTATTTGTGTTGGCACATTAATGCACACGATCATATCATATGTGTTTTATATGCATCCTAGATCCACATATTCCGGGTGTGTTGGAGTTAGGACGTCCAATGACAATCATTCGCTTCAAAAAGTCTACGATATTACATTGCCCTTGGCACATTATTTTCCATTTTTTTATTCTCCTCTCCAAATATTGAAAGGAAAAAATGCAGCACTATGGTTCATATGAGAGTCCTCCAGTTTGTGTGTACGAGCACGTCCCATTGAGTTGTGTGTTCTGTGTGCAGTTGAAATGTTTGAATATCACGAATAAAAGTATGAGAGGGAGAGATAGAAAGATAGACGCAGAGGGAGCGAAAAAAAAATAATAATAATGAAAAAAAGTTGGCTTTTCGGAGAGGGGTAGAGAAAAAAGGATACCCCACCATTGCATGTTCGCGAGTTTTCCCCCCACTATAACGACAGCAACTCGCTTAGTCGCTATAGACGTGCTATCGGATGGAATCACGGGCAAACTCAAACATGGCGATTTAGTCGCTGTTTACGGTGCTGGTATACAGATCGTGAGTAGCTCCCGGACAGACGTTGGCGAATGACTCGTTTTTCCTGACGATAATGAGCCTTTGTGTTACTGATAAACGAAAGACAATAATTAGTGGATCAGTCATGGAGATTTTTGGGCCTGATGGCCATCGAAAACATGAATTAATTGAATTTAATAAGGTACGTGAAACGAAGGGTGTTGAGGCGGACCCGACGCCTCTAACAGCAATGGAGGAGACGACAGCTGCGCAATCTGCCGACGAGGAAGTGGAGCTGAATAACAGGCTAGACAACATTTGCACAGGGGAAGACGTAAGTATTTGCATTGTATTCAATTGTGGATTTATCAATAGTTTTTTATGGGCATCATGTTGGAAGAAAGACGTGCAAGTGAAATTTTCACGTAGACAAACCATTAGGTCGAGACAAAAAATACGAGGAATGGCAGCCGTTGGAAAATGTTGCTACTCTCCGGGGGGTCGTCAGGGCTGCCACCAGACATATGAATATCATTATATTGTGTAATACGCAACAGCAGCAATCGTGACAAATTTTATGACGCAAGGGGGGGAACGTTCGCCGATAATAGAAAAGTGTTGTCTGTGTTATCGGCTGCTGTTATCTCTCTACTTTTTTTTTATCTTTTCTTAATTTGTTTGTTCTTTCTTCCCTCTTCTACTCCAAATTCGGTGATGTGATTATTATCAATAAGATACGTGCAATTTAATAATAACTTCTTTTTTATCTTCTAGCGAACTAGATTGTCGATGAAGAGTTCACAGAAAGTAGAGAGCGGCAGTGGAAGTGGAGACCAGGAAGTTGGACAACCAGAAGACGGTGCGGATGTCGCGGCGAAAAAACGCAAGACCCGTCGCGGAAAGCCAAAGCATAGAAAATTGAAGCCTTATTCTAAGCAACAATTGCCACGTTGTCGATCTAACGGTCGGATAATGAAAAAGAGCGGACAACCAAAAGCACCATACAATACAACACAATTCCTCATGGAAGATCATCGCACCAACCTACCAAGTCTTGATCAAACAATTCGTCGAGTGGTTGATGAAAAATCATTCTTCCAGAAGCCATCGGCACCGTCGCGAACACGCGATTCAAGCTTTAGCATTGATTCAGATGAAGATTATTTTTATTCGTCACCAGAAGATGAAGAAGAATTCCTCACAAAGGAATTTTCAAGCGCTTATGAAGACTATCATGCTGAAAGACTTAGTGCCTTGTCAAAATCTGATTTAATTCAAGAATACATCCAACTTGAAGCTAAATTTGATGTTTTAACGAAACGGTTACGGAGCAAAAATATTCAACAAACGGAGGAAATTGAATTAAGTGGAATCGACGATAGTACATCAACAACTAATGGTACATTAGACACAGATCTAGCGAAAAAACTGAAAATCTGTCAACAGCGAATAGATGATTTGATGCAACAAAATGATCAACTAAGAAGAGATAATGAAGCGTTGAGGTGTAAAGGAAGACAGAGCGCTGTATCTAGCGTTGACAGTGAGAGCGATAGTGACAGTAGCAGTAGTAGCAGTAGCAACCATAGTTGCTGTAGTTGTTCCGAAGGCGAGAGATCTCCGCCAGGTTATCGATGTAGCAGGCATAATGCTGAGCAGAAAGTCAATAGTAGGATCTCAACGGAAGGTGGCAGCGATAATGAATATGTCAACGGTAGTGCAACCCATCACGATTCAACGCAACATCCCACATAAGAATGTAACAAGAAGAACAATTAGGCTCATACAGTCGCGCCTTTCTACTCAAAGTGTGATTCCCCACAACGTTTTGGCTTCATTAATATTACAAAATTATTTTCGGCTTCAATTTCGATTTGGCGCTATTAATCCCTGCGTTTTGAGGATTTTGATTACATGCATATACATATTTATGTGCATATATACCTATATATTTATATTTTTTGTTCGACAAATTCTAGTTTTACGTTAAATCGAAAATGGCGACGAGTTGATATTATTAGGGTGTTTCTTAACAGTTGTAAAACGTGAAAATTGATTTTTTTTCTGTTAATATAATTGCACAAAATACGAGGCTGCAGACCATCAACTAACGCGTGATAAGCATCACAAAATACATAAGAATATTAAATATATATAATTGCCAACAATTATTATCAAAAAAAAAAGAAAAATGGAAAAATAAAAAAATTATGAATGTCGTTTAAATGCAGTGCATTTGAAGATTAAGTATTATTGCCGCGATGTCAACGGCTTGAAGACGTTTATGTAGTAACAAATTGAAAGAGTTTTTTCTCTACCGTTGTACAATTGTATAGAAGCTAGAAGATAAGTATTAGCAAGTTAGTTTATGGTCTGATGTTTGCGCGACACTTTTCATCTATTGATGAGAAGTGTATTGTTCCTTTATCTCATATGATTCTTTTTAAATTTAAATTGGTTATAACTCTCATATACAAACACGCGTACACCGTACTGAATATACTGAATTCCGTTATAAAAATTCCTCACTACCTCTAATTCACGATCTCTCTCACTTCAGCTGTAAGGCATTTTATGTTGTAGCTTAATTGGCGCCAAATACAAAGAAACACGCTGTGCGAGTTTATGGTGGATAAATTCCATGTTTTTTCCCTTTTCTTTCTTTCGATCAATTGAATAGAGGCGATATTACTCCTTGGACAATATGTTCACGACGCCAAAGACAATGCGTGCTGCAAAAATATTGAATTTTCGTGTACATATTGTAAGTTCAGGTTGACACCGTTGTGATATACGCGACTTATTGTGATACAGTAATTCCAATTTCTTATTCGGTAAACATAATCCACAACCTCGTATCGGAGCGTTTCGAGTTTTTAAAAATCAAATTGAAAGAAAAAATGAAAACAAAAAAAGAGTAAAATTAAGGGTACCGAAAAAATTTTGGAGTTTATTATTATATCTGTATAGAATATCAATTGTATTTTTCCATTATTTGTGTCTGATGCTCCGTTGTAATATGCCTTAATATCATTTCAGTTCATTAATCCCTGTCCCAATTATTTTTATTGTCTCATATAAATAATATATATAATTTCGCAAGTGAATTATTGATTGATGTGTTCTTCCTCTCTTTTTCCTTCACATAATTGGGAACTTATAAGTGATAATTCGGATTCGTTATTTCATTCATTCATTCATGTTTTTCTTTATACAAAATCAATAAATGAAAAACATATGTTGAATATAGACTTATTTATTTGTATGGCGACTGAGCAAATAATACTTATTGATATCCTTTCATCGAAGGCCGAGAAAAAATAACATGGTAAAATAATACCACGGGAGAACTTTAACTTGAAAAAATGTTAATAAAGAAAATATAACTCGTGGAATGAGCTCCAATCATAATCACGAGGTGAATAATGATCGAACCTCCTCAATTTTCTTCAAGATGAAATCGATCTAGCTATTTAATTACCATTCTGCTGTCTCATCATTTGCGTTCGTTCATCCCTTCTAGCATAGGAATCAATTAGTGACGATCCCCAAAATTTATCATCACAAGTCTGACTGGATGATGATTTTGATAATAAGAAAGACGATAATGAGTCCAATATTGCAGCGGATAAGAATTCTAAATAGATTTTATTCAGCAGGTGGTATCGATTCCTGATCTTCAATCTCAATCCAAATCCATTCTGAATTGATCTGAGGATATATTTGTTGTAACAATAAAACACACATAATGTGACTCTATGATCAAACTGCTTTTCAATACAAATAAAATGACGGCAAGTTCTGCAGCACCTGAAAAAGTTTCAAAATCCTCCAGTTAAGCTCAATCAAATATGTTTCTGTTGTTGCTAACAGAAAATTGAAAAATGAGATCAATATCTCTGTCCCTTTCGCTCATCTCTCCTACCGCACCATTATTTTTATTCGGACAGTATCAAAATTCAATTCAAGATGGCGCACTGAATTGTTCTAGCAGATTTAAAATGAATAAAAATATTGACTGCGCATACCGCGCACTTTCGTTCCCGACTATTTTGGAAGTATGACGAACGCACCGAAAAATTTTTCAACCATTCATCAGTTGACAAGTGATAGATTCAGATCGCATTGAAAGTGTGCCAATTAATTGGATAATTGAAGAATAACTCAACGAGAATGGAGCCACCACGAACTCCAATGGATAACCTATTAAATGTCCTGTCGGGGTTCAGTGTTGGACATGAAAAAGCTCTAAAACAGGGCATATACAATGCTGTTGCGTTATTTATTCTATGTTTAGTTTGCATTGCTAGTTATGGTCTTTATATAATCCTTCATCCTTTCGTAAAACCATTGATATGGGCTTTACTTTGTGGCTCTGTTCTCTTCCCATTCAAGCTTTATATAACAAACACTGTCCAATCTTGGTTCAGTGAAACAGAAAATTCTCATGAACCTCTATTGATGGATCTTGTAATGGTACCTATGCGGATCATGGATAGGATATCTGAAGCTATCGGTTCATTTTTACATGGCCACATCAAATACGTCGGGATGATCCTGATGACGTCTACCGTGGCTATAATGATATACTGGTACACACCCAGCATTCTTACTTGCCTTGTTTGGCGATTCATTCAACTTGGTGTCGTATTCGTTTTTTTCTTCGTCACCAACTGTAATGGTTACATGGTACCTCATTGATTTACTACTCATATTTAGAACTAAATTATTTTTATTATTATTCTTCCATTCTCTATGATAAAAACACTGGAAATCCACAGATCGGCATAGCAGTGATTGGCTACCTATCAATTCTTTTCGTATACTGGAAACCAACGAATGCTGTACCCTTCAATTATGCATCACTCGCGATTTGGCTAATATTTAGCCTCTGTGTATCAAATATACTAGGGATATACCAAGTCGCAATATTCCTTGCACTTCAAATCCTATGTATTGCTGGTTTCGCCTATGAGGTCATTCTCATTATGGAGTATCACGAGAGCGAGGGGAAACCGCTAACATTTGCAGAAGCTGTACAGCACGCGTTAATTGGAGATAGGACGGAGAAGTTGGTAGAAAACCCTTCAACGAGTACGGAGCATGACACAGACGGTGCTGAAGAAGAAGAGGAAGACGATGTATGTATGGGTGATATATCATCTCAATGTATGTCACCAGATGATATCAAAGAGCCAACATTCGTAAAGAGTGGCAGAACATTCCCACTGAAATCTGTTGGAAAGGCTATGTCTTTAGACACAGGTGTTGCAAAAGGTTCCACAAAAAGTGGAATTGATGGAAGGAATAGAACGGCTAGTTGTCCAAGTTCACGAGTAACTGTTCGTGAACGTTATTTTCTACGCAAGCTTCGTATGGACCTACGAATGTCTTTAGACACACCTGATGATCAAGTAGACACAGCGAAATATATGTATGGAGCCACTTATGCATGCGTAGCCATGCTAATGTGGAAACACAAATGGATACTAATGATACTCACTGTTCCAATAGCATGGTACGTTATCAAACAATTGGGAAAATATTTTGGACTCCACGAGATCATTCGAAATCAGACGAAGATATTAGCAGAATTTTTCATAGCATGGTATCAAGAAAGACAGCTAGCACTTGTTCCTGCTCATGTACGGGGGTTGTACAAAATATATATTATTGTCGATGGGAAAATGAGGGAGATTTTGAAAGGGTCTATCGATGCTGTTGCCACAATTGCGGTCATTTTTGCTTTGTTAGTGTTCACATTTTGTGCATCAATATTCATAATGATTCAGGTAAGAGAAGAACTCAATGATATAGACTACAGAAAAATAGAAAGTACAATTCTAGTTTTTTCCTACGTAGATTTATGCAGAAGGGATGCACTTGGTGCAGGTCACCGGTGAAATCCTCAATTCGACATTAGTCAATAACCCAGATATCGATTGGGTACCAGAACAATGGGAAGATTCTGTGAATAGTGTATTGGATAATGCTTACACCTACGGTAGGAGCGCGATATCAGACGGTGTGAAAAATTTGGTTAAAGATCTGGAACCGGCTAAGGCGGAGATGTTAGAGAAAAAAGTCGTAGAATTGTGGGATCGCCTGTATCAAGCCTGGATGATGTCAGATGACGGGGCAGATATGATGGGACCGACGGTGGATGTTATGGCTGCTATGAGTGTATGGGAGAGCATTAAAGAAAGCTTTGGGAAAATGCCGACACGTAAGTTCTTCCCTTCCACTCTTCTCCAGAAAGTTTCGTATAGAACTTGGAAAGAAAATAAAATAGTCTTCCTGTTTGCACATTTACAGAAATGTTCAACATGACCGGTATTCAGAATTTCGCCAAAGAGAATATTGGGATACTCATGTCCGTCCTCGACTCAGTCTGGAGTATAGTCAAAGGAAACATGTCAATAGTATTAAGTATTTTAACAGAGCTATTGTACATCGTTCTTATGAGTGGGTCTGCAGTTCTAAATTTCACATTAAGCACTGTGAGTCCTACAACTCTATTGTCTCTATTTCTCAACTATCGGACAACCTAAATAACTTTTATATTATGCTAGGTCGTTTTTTTCACGACGCTATTCTATCTACTGAGCTCAAGTGGAAAAACATACAAGCCAATTGAACTGACAGCAATGTTCAGCCCAATGAGCCTTTACAGGTAAGAATCACTTTTTTTTTCAAAATCTATGTGATCATCCGTCAATTATATTCAGTCATTGTCACTGATTTGTATCTACAATTTGTACGTGATGCAGCAAGGATGATTTGGGCGGGTATGTTAGTTCGGACATGAGAGTATTGAAGTTACAAAACTAACACAACGTCGCACAACTTTTTCAGATTTGCCATAGCATTGCAGGAGGCAGTTATAGGAGTTTTCGCAGCTACATTTAAACTGGCATCTTTTTTCGGCATGTGGACATGGTTTATTCACAACTTATTCCAAGTGAAAATTGTATATTTACCATCGGTTTTCGCTACCGTTCTGGCAGCAGTACCATTTTTGGATGCATACTTTGCTTGTATACCGGCCACAATTGAACTCTGGTTCACACGCAGTCCAATGATAGCTATTTTATTCTTCGCTTTTCACTTTTTACCTTGCAACATCGTCATTACTGATTTCTACAAAGAGATAAAAGGGTATTAGTCATTATTTTCTTAAAATTTTCATACGTCCTGCATTGTCAAAGCTCATCTTGTTAATTCGATTTCTTGCAGTGGTGGTCATCCGTACTTGACTGGTTTATCAATAGCCGGTGGAATTTTTTGTCTCGGTGTTGAAGGTGCAATATTTGGTCCACTTCTTCTCTGTTGTATCATGGTGGCGATAAATTTGAGCCGCCGTTATTTACAATCAATCTCTCAGGAAACTTTTGATTCATTGAAATCTCAAATAAACCAATTCGAGGCTGACGAGCCATGCTCACCTTGATATGACGAAGACTGATTATGCGAAAGTACTAATTGCGCAAGATAGAATAAATAGCAGGTCGATTGCTCATTTACTATTACTATGTTGATGCAACAAAAATATCCCAGAAGGGAGCAAAATTGTAGAGCTTTATGCTTCTATATATTTTTTATGTATTTATGAAGATATAT